>VWZZ01001031.1:487682-505972 GCA_013399095.1 Psophia crepitans | reverse complement strand
CCCCGACACTAAGCGGGGCGGGCGGGGGTGGGGGGGCGATACGGGGCGGCGCCACACCGCCGCTCACCGCAGCGCCGGGGTGGTCGGCGGTCTCTGCCTCACACCGGGCGGTGTGCGGTGCCGGGCCAGGCCGCAGGAAGAGGCCGCTCCGTGCAGCCCTCCGAGCGCTCCCCCGAGGGGCCGCAGGCCGGGGCGGTACGGCTGGCCGCCCTGAGTCCCATTCGCAGCCGGTACTGTGGTCAGAGCATTCCCCAGGCAGGCCCCGGCTGTTCTTCAGGCTTCCTAGTGGGTTCCCCGATGCTGAGTTGTCATATCGCCCGGGTGGGTTTTCTCGGTGTCCAGCCTCAGACCTTAGTGCCGTTGCCACAGCCGTGCCCACCCTGGTGATGCCCTGCTCTGCTGCAGCCGCTGCCCGTGCTTCTGCAGACCACCATCGTGTTGGCCTTTTGCTTTGGACCGTCTCAGGTTGGCAGCGGCTTTCTTGGACTGTACAGTGCACAAACCTGAAGGCTGTGCTTCGGCTGAAATCCTGTGGTGTAAAGCAGAAAATCAATTAATCTGCCTTTCCGGCTGGAATTCTCTAACACTTCAAACCAGATGTCTGCCTCTTTGGCAATAGGTTGTCACCACTGACCTGTGCCCAGCGTTGGGTGCCCTCTAGTCCCAGTGGCATTTTCTGCAGAATTAGGCGCAGCCTTTGTTCCCAGTTGTTTCAGTGTACTTGGTTCCCCAAGCTCAGTACCTGAAACTTGTCCACATAAAACTTTTTCCTATTTTTTTTCCCCATTCACGTCTTCTACCTTGTAAAGAGTATTTTGAGTTGTGATACAGCTTGTGCTGTGGTTGAAGCCCCTTCTAAATAGGAGCTGCAGATTTATGAAGGTATGCTTTTTCATCCAGATCCTTGATGAAAGGTAGGGTGGAAGTTTGAGTGGTGTATGATCCAAATTTGGCAGTGTCAGTAACCTGTGTTATCTCTCTAGCTGGTCTTGGAAAAGTAATAGAGCATTTCTTCGGGGTACAGTCAATGTTGTAGGCCTGACTACATAGTCAAAAAGTCTTTTTTTAGTTAGTAATGGAAAGTCGAGAGTATAGTATAGGAATGATTCACAAAGGTGAAGTTCTGTGCTATGTATCAAGGCCTCTCTTACAGCAGAATAAACAAGCCAAGCTTTCTGAGCCTTCTTGAAGACTTTTTTTCCAAGTTCTCATAATAGCCCTTTTTCTGTTATTTCTTATAGTTTTAATTAACCTGTTTTGAACAGTTAAACGTAACATTTTACACAGTTGCCGATCAGACCTCATCAGTATTGTCATACAGTGACTTTAGTACTTTTTCACTGAAGACAGCTCAGTTCACCTGGGTCATCCTACGATCAGCTTGTCTTTTTTTTTCCCCCACAAGTCACTTAGTCGGCAGCTCATCATTGCCTTGTGACATCCAGATGTGTGATTCCATGTGATGACGCACACAGTGCTTCAGGTCTTACTAGTCTCCAGGTGCATCACTTCATGCTATGACCTTCGTACCATTGAATTTCATTCTGGTGGTATCACTCCAGCGCTGAAGACAGTACAGAACTACCTGTCCAATATTGTGACCTTCCTCTGTATGCTAATATCATAATTGCCAGTGAGACCCCTGTGCTTTTTGGGGATAGGGTTTCTCCTTTGGTTTTGTTTTGGTCAGGAACCCTGCAAAGTGTTTAATAAGGCTACTGAGACCAACCTGCTTTGTGGAACTTCACTAGTAACTTTCAGTCAGATCTGTATTTCTTCTTTCAGCTGAGCATGTTGTTGTCCTCCTGTCAATGTACTGTTCCCTTTATAATTATTACACTGTTTTAAATGATTTTTGTTTTGTGGCACAATATTGTATGCGCTTCTGAAGTCAGCTTGACTTTTGGGGGGCTTCTCAAGTCTCAACTTTGACTTTGTATTCCAGCTAGCTGTGGTGACAGGCAACTTCTGGCTTTTCTGTCTCCACGGTAGAGAGCAGCTCAGATCTTCCTCTTGCAAAACTTTTTAGAGGGAAATTTCAGGCTGTTAAGCAGTGTAAGTTAAGACAATTTCCCTGGTTAGTATTTTACTACAATTTTCTGTCATCCCTGCCAAGCTGTTTTCTCTTTGTTTCCCTTCTGATGCTGTAACTATTACAGTGGCAGTTCTGAAGGAGAGGAAATAAAAGTGTAGAAGAGTTTGAGTATTAGGTTTCACCCGAGTGCCCCTTCCTAAGCACATCATAATGAATGTCTTGTCAGGGAGCTTTTGTGAATCAAAGATCACAGGCTGTGCTGACACCTTTCTGGTACTCAAAGGGAGCAAGGTTGGAGGCAGCGCTCTCCTTTTTCTGTCAGAAGACCATAGTTAGAAGAGAGGTGTGCTGGGTGGAGAACCACATCTGATCCTCATAACCATGTAAGTGACAAACGTAGCTGCTGCCTTCCATTTGCTTTTCAAACCATTGAATCCTCTGTCCAGCTCAAGGCACTTACAGGAAGAGTAATCAAGATGTATCTTTATGGCAACAGTTGGTTTAAGAAGTAACTACTGGTAACTTGGAAAAATGATTTACCCAAGTCAGGAGACACTTTCTCTGCAAGGCTTTTATTCTGAATTTCCCTGCTTTTCTCTGTGCTTCCCACTAAGGAGGCTGGAAGAGGTTTCATGGAGCAGAAAGAAAATTTTTAAGAGCACATAGGATGTGCCTGAAAACATCAAAAACTCAGTGAAATTGGCTGGAAAATGTCCTCTATAAGCCATAAATACATCTTAGTGTTTGATATTGGTATTCAGGGCATGAAGTCAGGACAGGGGCATGAGAACCCTTGTAAGAAAGGGAGGGGAAGAAGGAAGAGAGAGCAGCCCTGAAGTGGCTCCTCCTCTTCAGAAGCTGTGAGCTGGGGCTTGAACAGCTGAGCCAGAGACCTTGGAGTGTTTCTTTGACAGAGGAGAGCTGTGTCAGAACCTTTCTGCCTGGGACCACAGGGGTTTAAAATGAATACTTGGTGGAGTGATTATTGTTTTCATGCACCCTTGGAGAATGATGACTAGAAGGCTTTAACTGTGGATTCCCAACTAAGGAAGCGTGCAAGTGCACATCCCTTCTGTCACTGGGGACTGAGTTGAGAGTGCGTTAATACTGCAAGCAATTAAAACATTTAAGAGTGAACTTTTCCGTATGTAATTCTGCCTGGCATTAAATGTCATTGAAAAGGGAAGCAGAGATGCAGATCTAGGGGGAAAAGAGCACTTCAGTAATTTTAAGGTTTTATCAATAGAATGTAAATCCTAAGTTCACTTTAATTATTGATATGTACAGTAATGTTAAAATATGTTCCGTATAAGGAGTTGAAACTGGTGTATACCTTACCTGGGTAAGTCTCCCGGAGCGTCGGGGTAAATGCTTGCATCTTTCACAGTTACACAGAAGCTAGAAAGTAACACCTGTCATTTAGGTTTCACTATGCGTTTCTTTAGCAAGCAGCTACAAAGGCTTAAAATATTACTGTTCCTCTCCTAGAGGTTAGTGTCAAATAGATCTGTGAAATTTCTTGAGCTGCCTCTTTCCATGGCAATTCAAGCTGAAATGGTAGTGACAAATAGTTGAGAAGGTTGGTAATGTCTTCAACTAAGTGAATTAACATGCGTCTCTGTGACTCCCTTCCACAGTATTTAAGGTTTTGTGGGTGTTAAATTGTGCTCCATTGCAGAGTTGCTTTATCTCCCACTACGAAGAGCTTTTAAATAATGATCCCCCAAAGCTTCTTTGTCTGACTTTGATTATCTTGTCAGACAAGATACCTGCTGATGTTAGTTGCAGGAATTGGTGATTATGTTTTACAATCCTTAAGCCTGTATAGTTTTTTTAAAATAGCTTTACTTACAGGTGTTTAAGACTTTTTCATTACAGATTTTTAGCAACCCCTAAGAAACCTCCATTACAGCTTCATTCTAAGATGATGTTAATTGAAACTATTGTTTTGGGAATTCACAGGGTCAATGATTTGAAGACCGGTACACTAATAGGAACTGACAAATATGGAAACAAGTACTATGAAGACAAAAGAAACTTCTTTGGTATGTGTGCTAATGGGAACACCTCCCAGCTGACTGTCCAACTTCATACAGATTACGTAGTTTCTGCTGGTGATGTAGAACTTGCTGTCTGCTTGACTTGTGTGAGTCTTAGAGAGGAGACTCAATGAAATGCTTGGACATCCTCTGCCTCTCTACTGCTTCCCTCAATTCCTTTGCAAACATATTCAATCTGACATTAAAAATATCATAAATCTAAGGCAGTCAGGTGCTTTTCATGTAGGTATGCCTATATGATAATGTGATTGAGAGCTGAGTTTGGTCCTTGACCTAAAAGCTGGTAGCTTAACAGATGGGGAAAGAAAGAGACTTTCTTTTAAAACTGCTTCACAGCTGTACTTGCGTAATCACTTCAGGGTAAAGAAACACAGGTTAGCTTAAACTTCCTATTACCACAAGTAATGGGATTTTAAGTAACATTTGTAGACTACTTTAAAAGGTAGCATGTAAAACATCGAAGGTGACATACAAGCAATTGACATGCTGGTTAGGTCAAGCTCTGCCTGCTGTAGGTTAAGTTGTAGGGTACCTGGGGAAGGCTGTTGCTGGTGAGCATTGCTTGATAGTTTTATATGGCTGAAACTTAGTTTGGTCTTACGTTATTAATGGCAATGTCCTTTTGGAAGAGGCTCCTAATAGGGAAGAAAAATCCCCAAATCTGTTTCTCTGCCTGAAAACTTCCCAAGTTCCTATTTCTTGTTATTTATACAATAGCTAATACTTGCTTCCTCGTGAGAGCATTTGATTTACCCATATAAAAATACATAACAGTAGAAATACGGAAGACTTGGAAAAATAAAAGCTGTACTGACTTTGAAGTAAGTGCCCATAATGGTAGATACTTTCAGTCAAAATACTTTTCCTTGTGTTTTCATGAGGTACTTACGGACATGATTTAGCGGGTAATAGGTGGTGGGGGGAACGGTTGGACTAGATGATCCTTGAGGTCTCTTCCAACCTTAATGATTCTACGAGTTCTCCCCTTTATATGAAAATAATTTAATTTTTTTGAACTAATAAAATATTTCTGTTTGTTTATTTAAGGTCGACACAGATGGGTCATCTATACTAATGAAATGAATGGCAAGAATACGTTTTGGGAAGTTGATGGAAGTATGGTGCCCCCAGAATGGTAAACCAGTTAGCTTAATAATACAGACAGATACCAATTGTGTAATTGCCTGTATGTTTTCTTTGGTTACAAAGCAGCAGATTAAAAAAAAAAACAGTAACAATTTTATGGTAATAAATTTTTTTTGGGTGCAGCTATCTTATATATGACCAGAAGATTTCGGACTGGTTACTTTTAATGTTGAACTGCATTCATAATGTTATATTGCGCACTGTCCTGACAGTTGCACTCACTGCCTCTTGGAATATGAAAAGCATTTTGGCAGACAGATTGAACAGGTCAGGCTAGTCTTCCAATTTTCCTAATTGTGATTCCATTTTAATGGCTTGGCAAAGCCTACAGTAGCATTGAGCAGCCTGATGTAGCAAAAGTATTTTTATTATCCATTCTAGACAAGAACCTAAAGAATGTAAAGCAATGCTGAAACAATATTCCTTAATCCAGAGCCATTAACAGCGTAATTATTTCATTTGATATACATTGATGCTCTGTGAGATAATGAACAGCAAAGGGCCAGGATGCTGTGTATGTTGACTGCTACTTGACTGTAATTTTTTCTTAAGGTTTTGTTTTCTGTTTGTGCATTTTAGTCATAATTCTGCACAACCTTGAGTTTTGGAAGGTCTCTGACCACACAGCTGTTAATGCTTTTTTTTTGTCTTCCAAAATACTCAGGAAAAACACACAGCAAATAAAATAACAGTGTATGTTAGCAAAACCAATCTCTATCCGATTCTTAAGGAATATAAATTGCACTTCAGACACTGAGCAATGAAAGGTGATATGAAAGAAGAGGTGCTTGGATATACTGGACGTTGGTGAAGACAGGATTTTATTCTTCCTGTGACAGATGTTCTGTGCCAAGACTGAGATTGAGTGTCTAAACGCCTAAATTGTGCCTCTCATTAGAACATTTGAGAAATGTGTGGGTAGACTGTCTAGGCAGTCAATTTTATTCCGTGTTCTCCCAGCCATAAAATTATGTTTGATGCAGTTAATGTTTTTTTTTTCTGTCTTCTTCAGTAAGAACTTAATGACATTGTTTTTTAGAAGTGACATTAGAATCTTCAAAACTAGCGTGTTATCTGCATAAAAACTGTTGGTTTTATCCTTTCACTATTAGACCTGGTTTTCAAGATTATCCTTATTTTGAGGCATGGGGTTTGTTGGTTTTGGGGTTTTTTTTCTTCTTTGCTCATGCTTATATATTGTTTATTGTGTCCTTACCTCAATAAAGGGTTTCTTCCAGAGTATCAAAGTCGTGTTTCTAGGATTAAGCAGCTTGTTTAGATCACATAAACTAGTGAGGTAGAAAAACTTGTTTTCCTGTCAGTGTGGAAAACATTGCCCTAGAAGAAATGGTAAATGTTTCATTATTTTCAAGACTGCTCAGTGCAGTGGGGCAGAAAAAATCCTGTGTTCTAAGGTGTTTTTGTCAGGAAACTTAGTTGTGCGGTACTGGTCAGTTCTTTGGGGGGTGAGTTATTGCTGATAAATTTGTATGTCGCATGGCAGCCTTACACGTTCATTCTTGTGTCGCACAGATACGATTCCTACGTATCTACATCACTGACCTGTCATTCTATATTGTTTAGATACATCTTTAAAATAGAATTATTTTGACTGGGAATAAATGTTGTCTTTTAAAACTATATATTTTTAATCTGATGGCATACTGTCTTAGTTTCAACATGGCATAGACTTCTGAATTGGGACCTAATGTATAGTACAAGTCACTCTTGATCTAACACTGGAGTTGTGCAAACTACACAAGAAATCGGTGGGGTTTTTGGACCCAGAAATTTGTTGGAAATTAGTTTAATACGGGTATTTTCACACAAAGAGATTATTTTGGTCCTGTATCTGTCCTGTCAGTTGTAAAAAATGTTTATTTCTTAAAGCATTAGCCCTCCCTTCAAGAGATGGAAAGTTGAGACAAGTTTGTCATCCTTGGGTCAGCTGGGAAGTATATGAAAGACCATCGTGACAGCTGGGTTGTGAACTGAATACTACTTCTAAACACTGATTTTTCAAGACTCGGTTTCAGTTAATTCAGCTCAGTAGAGCATTTTGTGGGTATGTTGTTGTACTTGTATTTGTTTCAGTATAGGTCATGCTAGAGGTGGTTTTTCTCCGTGTTTCTGCTTGTTGAATACACTGTGCATCTTACAGTGTAAGTTTGTGGTCAGTCATGTGCCTTCAGGATTGTGGAATATGAACGATTGGTGAAGTACAGTGAGGTGGACCTTGCATTTCATGCATGATGGATTGGAAAAAAACATTTTGGTATACTGAAAAGTTCTGAAAACAGCTTTCTGGAAAAAATAAAATGCAAATTCATTAGGTACCCTTTAGCTTCTGTCAGATAGTGGAGAAAAGGAAAAAGCAGCAAGAAAAAATGTCTCATATGTAATAACATATTGTACTACCATTTTTAGGAACTACTGAATATTTTCAGTATTCTGAAATAATTTGTGTAATGTCTTTTGACAACGGATGTACTGAAATCACAGTCTGAAGGAAATCAAGAGTTGTTTTGACATATGTCTACTATACAAGGAATTGAGATTGTTGCTTTTTTAAAATGTTGCTGTACCAGAATATGTAGGCTTGTGGTTTATTCTGATACAGTTGTGTTATTTAACCTCTTTGTTACTGTGGGTTTTCTTTTCTTATCTTCAAAATCAAGATATCGGTAGCTGCTCTGTTGGAGACAAGTTAATTAGATTTGAAAAAAAAAAAATCTTTCAATTTTTTCATTGGGAATGATTCACATTAATCTCCAATGGGGGGGGGAGGTCGGTTGGACTTGGATGATCCTTGAGGTCTCTTCCAACCTTAATGATTCTATTCTATTCTATATTGGGCACTTTTTTTTTTCCTCCACAAATCGTCTTTTACACTGTCGGACAGTTATGAAAGCCAAAATATTTGTTTTGTTTCCTACTTGTTCAGAGCATGTTGTTTGCAGGAACTTAGTACTTCCATATTTGAATCCACTGATCTGGTGTGCTCTGGTGTGCCCTGTGAACACATAAATGCTAAAATTTAAATCTGCTTGTACCAATGCCTGTATGCACCCTTTATTTTTTCGTGCTTTCATAGAAGTCTCCGTTACAGAATTGCTCTAATCCTTGGGCTGTGTATTGAGCTCATTTCCATTTTACAGTTGCGTTAGATGGCCCAGTATCACCTTTTGTTCCTCATTCGTTTATCTCCCAACTTAAAAATTTTACAGTTAGCAAACCACCTCCAGGAACACCAGGTTTTATGCTGTTTTATACAACTGGCATATGCTGCTTCATGCACATACTCGTGTTCATGTGTAGTCACAACTTATGTACAGATGCACTCATTACAAGCAAAACTTTCTCCTATTCGCTCAAAAACAATCAGAAACCAGGCAGGAAGATGTCACAGATAAATGACTTTAAGGTTTAATATTTTATACTTTTGACTCTGTGGAAAAGCTTTTTTGAAAGGTTTCAGGGAAGAAAATGTTAGCATTAAGATTAAAAGGAACATGTGGCTGCTTGGGAATCCCTGAGCAGTTTTTAAGTACTGGTCAAAGTACCAGAAGTATTTTCACAGGCAAAGGGTTTTCATAGTAAAAGCTGGCTGCCTTGAATGTGTAGCTCTTGATAATATTGTAGTTTGCCCTCTTCCTAGGGCAAGGGCTCTAGGGGTTATAGTTCTCTCTGTCCACTCTCCTACCTGCTGTGCTGGAGGCAGCCTTGGATCACAGCCAGGCTGAGGCCTGGGTGAAGTGTTCTGGCCAGCTGTCTTAGTAAGGAAGTGGTAGCTTTTTTTACTCTCCTTAATCAAAGGCTGCACAGAGAAGTTAAGTATTAGGGGTATAAAATACAGGTAGATGAATCAAAGAGTTCAGTGCCTCTTTTTTAATGAATCATAGAATCATAGAATAGAATTATAGAACCAGTAAGGTTGGAAGAGAACTCCAGGATCATCTAGTCCAACCATCCCCCTACCACCTATTACCTGCTAAACCATGTCTCTAAGTACCAGATCCAACCTTTCTTTAAACACCCTCAGGGATGGTGATTCCACCACCTCCCTGGGCAACCTGTTCCAATGCCCGACCACCCTTTCAGAGAAGAAATTTCTCCTCATCTCCAACCTGAACCTTCCCTGGTGCAACTTGCAGCTGTTCCTCCTAGTCCTGTCACTAGTTATCTGCGAAAAGAGGCCGACCCCCAGCTCATACACGTTACTATCAGCTTCTGCACGCAGAAGTTTATCAATGTGGCAAGTTACATTGTGTCACTTTGCAGTCACAAGAGGAACACGAGCGAAATCGTATGGCTCAGTGCAAAGACAGAGGGCAGGACCCTCCTCTTTTGGCACCAGCAGCCTCTTACTCTGTGGTGTGCAGGAGGAGAGCCAGAGGCAGTGCTGCAGCATGATGTAGGCGTTAAGCAGACAAGAGGTTGAGTAAGTCCACATCATACTGCTGAGAAAGAAGAGTGCTGTCCTGAGAAGTAGAAAGAGTTACTGCTTGCACTTATGCAGAGTGACTCTTCCTATCTACTTATTACCAGGAAGACTTACATAGGGTACAGCGCATGACTCTGGTACCGTGCTCTTAAAAAATCCAAACACAAACACATAGACCAGTGGAAGAAGCCTAGGGAAGACCAGGAAGAGCAGTCAGACTTCAGAGGACAGTTGGAAAGAACTGGGGTTGCTTAAAAAGGAGAAGACATGACCATGGACATAATGTTGAAGCATTTAATCTCTTGCAGAAGGGAAAGGCATAGTCTTGTCTTCACAGAAAGATGGGAAGCAGGAGGTTTAAATCACAGAGGAAGTGATACAGGTTGGACATTACTATCCTTACCACTAAAAGCTTACCCTCGCTAGCATAACTTGGTTTGGGAAGATGAGGATGCCAGTATTACAGCAACACTGTAACAAGTTAAGGAGGTGTTTGCTGGGAGTGATGTGGATGCAGCTGATACTTCCTTGGGTCTAAAGCATATACAGAGTGTCTAAATCCCTTCTAGATTAGTGTTTCTGGATTCTTTGTCTCTCACAATTAAGGTTTGTTGGTTATTTCCACTGGAACTAGGTGAGAGGACCAAGTATCTTACTCTCCTTAGACTGTGTGATCAGAGGAGAGAGCATTTTTTTTCCCCCTACATTTTCTATATCAGTCTTGAATTTCAGCTTACATTCACATCTCATGTGAAAGTTTCTTATTTGTCTGCTTATTCCTGGCATGGGATCCTATCTGCTATTCTGTGATCAGGATACTCCTGTAGCTGAAATCTGGCAGAGCACAAGTTTGCATTTGGAGAATTCTGGGAGGTTCAGCTTGAGCCCACTGAGGACGTGCAACTTGGAACCCAATTCTCCACTTTGAGCAGGGATATGTTCAGGGTTTCAGCAGGGAGAAAGGCTTCCTTTTGAGAGTCCATGCAAGTCGAGGCCCAATATCCTAGATGCTAGGTGGGCTTCTCTTGCACCACGTCTGTGCCTCTTGTGGCTGTTCGCACACTGTTCATTTCCTATTTATGTAGTTCAGTGTAATTTTTTGTGTTTTGGCCAAATACTTTGCAAAACCAAATTGATAACTGATTTATGGATACAAGCTAGTTAAAAATAATTTGCTTTATGTTATGTCCTGTGGGGAAAGAAGAACTGTAATTTGAGAATAGTTTTCTCCTTTTGCAGGGATTCTTTATTTTGCCAGCATTGTCCCTTGTATGTGTAATGTCTGTCCAGTACTTTGATGTTTGTTTCCTTATGGTACAATTCTGACATCTTTGGAAGGAGCTTCAGGAGTGCTAACTTCACACAATGAAATATTTCAAATTTAACTTCAGTTAAATAATCTGCATCCTCTTTTTTAGTTGATCTGACAGCTGAAGGAGGGATGAATGTAGCATCTCAGACTTAAAGTGCCAACGTACTAAGAAATGTGCTATACTCATGTAAAAATGCTGCTTTAAAAGTCTGCCTCTAAGGAAAAGAAAACAGCAAGATGGAACAGAAAAGGGAAGGAGGGATAAAAATTTTGTCCTTTCAGTAGTTTCACAATAAATTTTGGGAGTTTATAGCTAGGTTAAATACTGGAGTGGTGTTTTCAGATAACTTGGATACTGGTTTATGGCTGTGCAACGGTATCTTATAGTACCTTTTCTGAGAAATCAAAATTATCTCCCATGCGTACACAAGTAAAACCGTGTTTCTTGTCCTCTTTTCCTTTTCCCATACGTAGACCTGAAATAATAAATGAAGACTATCTTTAAAGTAACAATTAAAAAAACTGCTTTTCATAGAGTGATAGAATAGAATCATAGAATATCCTGAGTTGGAAGGGACCCATAAGGATCACAGTGTCCGACTCCTGGCTCCACACAGGACCAGCCCAAACAGAGCAGATGACTGAGAGCATCGTCCAGATGCTTCTTGAACTCAGCCAAGCTCGGTGCTGTGACCACTTCCCTGGGGAGCCTGTTCCAGGGCCTGACCACCCTCTCAGGGAAGAACCTTTTCCTGAGATCCAACCTAAATCTCCCCTGATGAAGCTTCATGCTGATCCCTCGGGTTCTGTTGCTGGTCACCAGAGGGAGATCAGTGCCTGCTCCTTTGCTCCCCCTCGTGAGGATGCCGTAGGCTGCGATGATGTCTCCCCTCAGTCTTCTCTAGGCTGAACAAACCAAGGGACATCAGCCTCTCCTCATACGTCTTCCCCTCTAGACCCTTCACCATCTTTGTTGCCCTCCTTTGGACACTCCCCAATAGCTTTATGTCTTTTTTGTACTGTGGCACCCAAAACTGCACACAGTACTTGAGGTGAGGCTGCACCAGCACAGTGTAGAGTGGGACAGTCACCTCCCTAGACCTGCTGGCAATGCCGTGCTTGATGCACCCCAGGACTCGGTTGACCTTCCTGGCAGCCTGGGAACACTGTTGGCTCATGTTCATCTTGGTGTCAATCAAGACCCCCAGATCTGTTTCAGTGTGGCTGCTCTGCAGCGCGTCATCACCTAGTCTGTATGTACAGCCAGGGTTGCCCCTTCCCAGCTGCTTTTTATGCTACTCAAAAGTCAAATCCTTGATTTCTCATTCACTTAAAAATACTTGGGAAAGCACTGAAATACTTTCTGCCCTTTGGCCATAATGCACATCTTCACTTCTTTTTTGTCTTTCTGCAGCATGTTTACCTTACCGGAAAAACTGGATGCTAGGAAGCTGGCAAACGTCCTGAACTTTTGTAGACAGTGCCTGAACCTTGCAGATGTACGCTCGGTAGTAGCTGTGGATTTGTGTAGCATCAGTTCTTGTTTGACAGCTTGTACATCATATAATTGGATCCAGTCCTTTGTAGCTTCACTTTGAAATCTCCTTGCTTTTAAATATTTGTCTAACTTGGGAGAAAATTTTACATAGTCTTGAGAGCAGTGGAAGATACTTTGAGGTGCCTTTTGTCTGTTTACCCAAAGAAAAGTCCAGAGGCTTTGCTAAGCCTCAGTCTGCTTGGTAGTGACTTTGCTCTGTGATTCATGAACCTGCCTCAGCATCTTCAGAGCTTCTGCTGTTCTCCTTATTTTCTTTGTTCTGTGCAAGTCGTCTGCTTCTTTATAGGTTTTAAGTCATTAATTGCTTCTGAATCCTGTTTTTCCATGCCTGGATTTATAGGCAGAGTTTGTATAGAAATCTGGCCATCTGCAAGATGTCAAATCTATTCATGCTGTTCAATCTAGTGCAGGAAAAGCTTTTCTCAAACATCTGGGAGTAGAGTCTATGAGAAATCAGGGCTTCAAAGGACTCTTTGAGGGAGAATGTCAAGGGGAAAGTCTTCCCAAAATAAAGTTTTCAGTTTTTAAATATTTTGCATAAGTGGAGAATGGGAGCTTTTTTTTTTGCTTTTTTTTTGTTTTGAGAGAACAGACTCTTTGCAAATCAAAATGCTTTCATAAGTCACATGTTGGGCTTCTAAGTGGAATCTGTTGTGACCAGGCTTAAGCCCTGAAACTCTTAAATACAAGTGTGCTTAATGGAGTACTAAACAAACCTCTGAAATATCTTCAGGTGTTTCAGTGCTGTGACTGTACTGAAATGTCTTGTAGGTGAACAATTCTCTTTCTACTTTCCAGTGAGAAAATGGAGTTTAAGGGTTGTTTTTGCTAATATATTTAAATTTGAGCCCAATTTCATATTGATATTTTTTAATTTCAGAAAATCCCAAAAGCTTTAATTACTCCAAAATACTATATTTTAAATGACTTCATGGATTTAGTCTTAGAAAAGCTGCAAAACAATCATTTAAATGACAGAATAAAACTGGTTTTTGTCTCCCAAGTTAAATGGGTGAAATAAACTCAATATTGTGATAATTTTTCTGATGTTTCAAGGAGTGAGTGTACAACATAAGTACACTTTCAAAGAAAGATGTGCCAGACATTCTGCGAGCTTGAAACCTTGTTGGTTTTAACTGAGCTTTAATAGAGTTCTTGTGTTTCACCTGCTCCAGCCTGTCTTCCAGGGCATTTGCAGCTACAGTTCTGTTTGAGAAAACAATGTTCTGTTTGCCCTGTCGGTGTGCAGGTCTGTGGGAGGAGCGTGAGGACAGTGAGGCATGGTGGTAGGTGCTTAAATAGGGGCTTGTTTGCAGGATCCCCATCCACTATCAGCCAGAAGCGTGGCTAGGTGAAGGTGTGTGTGTTCGAGTTGGCTCTGTATTTTTTGGTAGGTGGGTTTGACAAACCAAGGCTGCGCTGCAATGGTACTGCAAAGCATTTTGAAATGCAATACTTAAGTCAGTGTTGGCAGACTGTATATGGACACATGGGCTGTTCTTTTCCCCTTCCTCCCATGCCACAAACTGTGCCTTTCTTTGTGTTTCAATGGAGAGCTGGTTTGTTGGGTATGAGCATACGATCCCATACGATCTGCCGTGGGATCCCTCTAGCTGTCTTACAGCTTTTCTCTCAGCTTTGATGCCAGCCATCATAGGACACGTGGTGTCTCTGGCAGTGTGGAGCCCACTAGTAGTACACAACATTGTTCTACCAGACGTGAATTGGCAGTTCACGTAAGGTCAGAGCTTTGTGTAAAGCAGCCAGGGCATTTCAGAGGCTCGTCATACCAGGTTTAAAATCCAGCAAGGCCTGATGCTGTATCCTCAGACCACAGCATGATTAGTAATGCTACGGGGGCTGCCTTCTTCCAGGCAGAGACCATTACCCAAAATCATCTTTTTTTATTTCTTTTTGATAGAAGTAGTAGGAAATGTGTGCTTCAAATGATAGTAGATTTAAAAAGGAGATTGGGGGTCGGGGAAGAGAGGGATGCCCCTCCCACCTGTGTTGCAGCGGGTCACTTTGAATGCGTGTGTAGCTTTCAAACTCATCAGTGGGTGATTTTTCCCATAGGAGGTCATCCTCTACTCTAAACAAGCTTTTTCTTCTTACAGTTCCACCCGGTTTGGTATTCAAGCCAGGCTCTTGGCAATCCTCAGTCCTACAACGTGTGGTTTCGTTTGGGTTTTCGTTTGGTTTTTTCCTTATAGAAAAGGAACATATGGCTGACACGTTTTTTGAAGTGAGATTTTTGTACTAAAGTTATATCCAAAGTTGTAAGTCTTTTTCTTTATCTGAAATAAATGTCTAGAAGCTATTTGAAAAGGTAATCAACCTTCTGTAGAGCTCTTCAGATTTAGAATATACTTGTCAGTCAAACACATGTATCTATTTCTCACTGCTGTTATCGTGGTTTTGTTTTGGTGTAGTGTGCCGCAATTTGTTGCTAAAGGCTGAAGATGCGATTTTTAGGTTTTCTCAGAACAACTGGAATAGAAGACTTCTTATTTTTAGGTCATGTCTTCAGTGAAAGCTGATTAGCAGAGGCCTCTCTATTTGCAAGCTTGTGCACATTTCTACTGAGGTGGAATTAAAGTCATAACCTCACTTCTGTCATAACTGTGCATGCATGCAGCCTGAAGTACATGTAAACTGGCAGCTAATAAAAATGTTACTCGGGTTTGAAAGTTGCTTTGGGCGTAGAAATAGAAATGGAATGAAATCAATTCAGTTGATCCCTGCTGTAGTGTTTCAGTAATTTGTTACAGAAAATGCTTTGCTGATCATTAATGTTGTTTGCACAGGGGAAGCTTGACATTTAGTTCATAGGTAAAGGATAATCACTATAATCAGTTGGTAATTACCCCATTACTGATTGGTATTAATCATTTTATTGTGCAGTCAGTAAACACTGACATGATTGTTTTAAGTGAACCTGCATCATTTATTTGTATCCCAAATGGTAGCCTCATGCATGCTTTGGAGATGGTATTGAAATTGTTGTGCAGCGTAGTCTTCTGGTAATTAAAAATAATAATAATAATCCACCCACCACCAAAACCCCAGAAAACAAAACAAAGCCTTGTGGCTTTGTCACTTGTAGTGCCTGCCTTGACCTGTCTGGCTAATTAAGGCCATACAGATGCATAACAATGAAATACTCCACCCCCAAATACTGATCGTACAGAGGAACAGGAAATCCAAACTGAGGTGTGCTTCCAGTTGCTTGGAAGCAGAACTGTTATTTATCAGTTATGTTTGTGTAATTTCTTTAAAGCACTGTCCTGTAGTCTCATTCAAAGTCATACTAGATTAAAATCAGGGTTTTTCCATCCCCTCAAAATAAACAATGTCTCTTTAGAGAAGAATCCCTGGGAGTCAGGAGGAAGGCTTCTTACAGATAGGTAATGGTCCTTAATAACAATGTGTCTTTTGTTTCTTAAGGCATCGCTGGCTTCACTCAATGACCGATGACCCTCCAACTACTCATCCACCAGTAGCTCGTAAATTTATCTGGGAGAACCATAAATTCAACCTGAGTGGCACTCCTGGACAGTACGTACCTTACTCTACGACTCGCAAGAAGATACAAGAGTGGGTCCCACCTACAGCTGCTAGCAAATAACAGCAAAAAATGTGACTTGCCTCAGCTTTGGCTTTCAGTGTAAATTTTATTTTCGCTGGTTTTGTTGAAAATAAAAGCCTCCTATAACAGCTGTAGTTTAGTTTACTCAGTTGCGGGGAAGCTAAGTGAGAAAACACTGGGAAGAGGTAGAGGACAAAATACATGGCAAGTCTTAATTTCATCAAGGTATGGGGCTTTTTGTCATATCGTCAGTGGCTCTTGTCTTCACATAAACAGCTTTCAAACTATTTTTAGCATGATAACCATTCTGTGACAGTCACTTCTCACATTTGTACTGTTCAACAGAATACAAATGTAAATTTGAAATACAGGATTCTTGTCTTTAACCTCACCCTGTTACAGTCTCTGCAAAGCAAATAATGTACTATGCCTGTACTATTTTAGGAAGCCATCTCTTTAAATATTTATGAGACAAATTAGAATAATAAGGCTAATCAAGGATTATAGTTTTTATTCATAAAGTCTTTGTGCATGAGTATGCATGCATTGCTATATTACAATATGGTACGATACATAATGTAAAATCTGTAAGGTAACAGCTCCCTTTCGTGCCCTAAGGGAGCTCAGGCATAAGCTGTTCCCTGCCTCTTTGCTTTTGGGCTAACAGACAAAAAAGGGAAGGCTACAGAGGGTGGGAGCGAGGGCAGGTAGCCTGGGAGCAATACAGGGATGCTGTCTGAGCAGCCAGGGATCAAGTTAGGAAAGCCAAAGCCCTGACAGAATTAAATCTGGACAGGGATGTTAAAGATAACAAACGTTTCTATAAATACGTCAGCAGTAAAAGGAAGACGAGGGAAAATGCGAGTCCCCTCCAAAATCGAACAGGTGGCCTAGTTACCCAGGATATGGAGAAGGCTGAGGTACTCAATGACTTCTTTGCCTCAGTCTTCACTGGCAAGGGCTCTAGCCACACTGGCTAAGTCACAGAAGGTGAATGCAGGGACTGGGGGAATGAAGAACTGCCCACTGTAGGAGAAGATCAGGTTCGAGACCATCTAAGGAACCTGTAGGTGCACAAGTCCGTGGGACCTGACGAGCTGCATGGTCCTGAGGGAATGAAGTGGCTTGCCACTCTCCATCATATTTGAAAAGTCATGGCAGTCCGCTGAGGTCCGCACTGACTGGAAAAGGCGAAATAGAACCCCTGTTTTCGAAAAGGGAAAGAAGGAAGACTCGGGGAATTACAGGCTGGTCAGCCTCACCTCTGTGCCCGGCAAGATCATGGAGCAGATCCTCCTGGAAACGATGCTCAGGCACACAGAAAGTAAGGAGGTGATTGGTGACAGCCGACATGGCTTCACTAAGGGCAAATCATGCCTGACAAATTTGGTGTCCTTCTGTGATTGGGTTACAGCATCAGTGGGAAACAAGGGAGTGTCAAGAGCTGACATCAGGTGATGTCATCTACCTGGACTTGTGCAGTGCATTTGACACTGTCCCACATGACATCCTTGTCTCTAAATTGGAGAGACATGGATTTGACGAATGGACCGCTCAGTGGACAAGGAATTGGCCTGATGGCTGCCCTCAAAGAGTTGTGGTCAACAGCTCGATGTCCACTGAGACATCACTGATGAGTGGCGTTCCTCAGGGGTTGGTATTAGGACCGGCACTGTTTAACATCTTTGTCGGCAACACGGACAGTGGGATTGAGTGCACCCTCAGCAAGTTTGCTGATGACACCAAGTTGTGTGGTGCAGTCGACTCGCTGGAGGGAAGGGATGCCATCCAGTGGGACCTTGACAGGCTTGAGAGCTGGGCCTGTGCAAACTACATGGAGTTCAACAAGGCCAAGTGCAAGGTCCTACACGTGGGTCGGCGCAGTCCCAAGCACAGCTACAGGCTGGGTAGAGAATGGATTGAGAGCAGCCCTGAGGAGGACTTGGGGGTGCTGGTTTATGAAAAGCTCAACACAAGCCGGCACTGTGCGCTGGCAGCCTGGAAAGCCAACTGTGTCCTGGGCTGCATCAGAAATAGTGTGGCCAGCAGGTCAAGGGAGGTGATTCTGTCCCTCTGCTCTTGTGAGACCCCACCTGGAATATTGCATCTAGCTCTGGGGCCCCCAGTACAGGAAAGACATGGAGCT
>VWZZ01001031.1:460637-477827 GCA_013399095.1 Psophia crepitans | reverse complement strand
CTGACTGTAACCCTCATCCCCCTGTGCCACCGGGGGGGAGCAGGGAGAGATCAGGAGTGAAGTTAGGAAGCGGGGGGGGGAGTTGTTTTAGGATTTGGTTTTATTTCTCACTGCTCTGCTCTGTGTTTGCTTGGTAACAGATTAGATGAATTCCTCCCTAAGTCTGGTCTGTGTTGCCTGGGACAGCCCAGACCTTTCCAGGGCTGGAACAGCCTTTCCCTGTCCTTATCTTGACCCGTGAGCTGTTCGTTACACCTTTTCTCCCCTGTCTAGTTAAGGAGGGGGAGTGATGGAGCGGCTTTGGTGGGCACCTGGACTCCAGCCAGGGTCAACCCCACACACAAGGAAATAACTTTTATAACCCACCATATGCTGCCTAGAGCCAAGTGTTTAAAAGTTGCTGTTGACTAGCAGTTGTGCATCATAATTCATACAGATCTTTCACAGAAGAAGGAATTTTGTAGGCATATAGACAGTATCTTTCCTGAGCAGCTTGACAGTGTTACCAGGAAGCTGTGAGTGAATTTGTAGGACTGTCTTGTGGTCCTTTCTGTTGTCCACTTTCTGTCCTGTCTCTGTGCCTCAATTAAAGTAACATTAAAATTAGAACTATCAATTACAATAACAAACTCTCTTAGGAGAGACACTAACCTCCTAAACTTAACATGAGCCAGCAGTGTGCGCTGGCAGACCAGCCAGCCAACTGTGTCCTGGGCTGCATCAGAAACAGCATGACCAGCAGGTCGAGGGAGGTGATTCTGCCCCTCTACTCTGCTCTTGTGAGACCCCACCTGGAGTACTGCATCCAGCTCTGGGGTCCTCAATATAGGAAAGACATGGAGCTGCTGGAGCGAGTCCAGAGGAGGGCCACAAAGCTGATCAGAGGGCTGGAGCACCTCTCCTACGAGGACAGGCTGGGCTTATTCAGCCTGGAGAAGAGAAGGCTCTGAGGAGACTTAATCGTGGCCTTTCAGTACCTAAAGGGGACTTACAGGAAAGCTGGCGAGGGGCTGTTTATCAGGGATTATAGTGACAGGACAAGGGGTAATGGGTATAAACTAAAAGAGGGGGGATTTAGATTGGACATTAGGAAGAAGTTCTTTACTGTGAGGGAGGTGAGGCACTGGAACAGGTTGCCCAGAGAACCTGTGGAGGCCCCATCCCTGGCAGTGTTCCAGGCCAGGCTGGATGGGGCTTTGGGCAACCTGGTCTAGTGTAGGGTGTCCCTACCCATGGCAGGGGGGGTTGGAACTAGATGATCCTTGTGGTCCCTTCCAACCCAAACCATCCTGTGATTCTCTGATTCTGTGAACCAGGGTTAATAAACAAATATACTTTCATACACATCTATGTTATAGAGGAAATATTTGTGCTTATCACTTGAGTTTCTTGAGCCTTTATCTTCTCGTAGCTATTTAGCTTTGCTATACATTTAGTCTATAGGGGACCTATTCTTATCTCCAGCACTGCCTGGAACTCCCATTTCTCCTCATATGTTCCCCAAAAGCTGTGCCACAGTGGGTCAAGTAAGCCCAAACCTGTGGGATGCATAGATGTGTTGTCTCTACATTTTAGTGAAGCCTTTAAGAGCACTGAAAAGCTTTTCACTTGCTCTGCTGGATTGTTCAATTTTTGCTGGGAAGCCTCATGCTGTCAAGAGCACTGTGACAATAGCCAGCAAGATCCAGGAGCAACCTATTCCCTGCAGGTTGGCTTCTCCACAGCAGGACATATTTACAACGATGACTGTAGCAGGCGGTGGGAGGCTGGTAGCGCAAACAGGTTTTGTAGTTGTAATCACTTCAGAGAGGAAAGCAGGAGAAAACTCTCTACAGATAATAGTTCTGCTTCTCTTGAACCAGTCGAAGGGCTCACGTGTTACTTCTCTGAGGTGCATCTTTCCAGCTTCCCTGCAGTGCCCTGCATGCTACCAGCCACCTTCCCTCCTGTTCAAGGCAACTGCCCTGCTGTGCTGCCTCATTCAGGGGCTGGCACTGCAGGTCTGCGTGCTGCCTCCTGTCCATTTTCCCTCATCCACAGCAAAAGGTTTTTGTGCCACCCCTGCCTTCCTGCATCAGACTCTGCCCTCCCTCCTCATGCCAATAGCTGTTTGCCTCTCCCTTTCCCTGTCTAATTCCGCAAAGTTGTGTTAATACTGTGCTCATCACTGATGGAGCTGAGTGCTTAATGCAATTGCATCAATCCAATCTCCAATCTAATTAAAGCTGGTCTCTCGTTTCCTTCCCCCAGACGTCCGAGCTATCAGGAAAGTTGCATGATTACCTACCAGTAGGAAGGAACTGAGCAAGAGATGCGACATTTCCATTTTGTCCTGCTACCACATCATTCTCAGCCATTTTCCTTTCAAATATGAGTGGCTCTTTTGTTAACCTGCAGAGACAGGAAAGATCTCCCCTTGTTCTCATAATCTGACAGACATCCATAAACTGAGCAAAATAGACTGAAGAATTTTACTATTTTTTTAAAGTAGGAGTTTGACCATTTGTCATGGCTTTGCCCCAGCCAGCAGCTAAGCACCATGCAGCCATGTGCTTGCTCATTCCCCGCAGTGGGATGGGGGAGAGAATTGAAAATGGAAAAAAGGGTAAAACTCATGGGTTGAGATAAAGACAGCTTGATAGGATAGAAAAGGAAAATGATTATGATAACAAACGTATATACAAAACAAGTAATGAACAGCACAATTTCTTACCACCCAGAGGCAATGCTCAACAAGATCCTGAGCTGGCTCACCTCCTGGCCAACCCCCCAGTTATATACAGAGCATGACATCATACGGTGTGGAATATCCCTTTGGCCACTCTGGGTCAGCTGTCCTGGCTGTGCCCCCTCCCACCTTGTTGGGTGCCCCCCGCCTTCTTGTTGGCAGGCTGGTATGAGAAGCTGAGAAGTCCTTGACTGCTTGGCAACAGCTAAAAAAATGGGTGTGTTATCAACATTATTCTCATCCTAAATCCAAAACACTGCACTACATCAGCTGCCAGGAAGAAAACTGACACTATCCCTGCCGAAACCAGGACACCATTTTACCTCTCCTACTAGAAATTACTAACTTGCATTTATATTTCTCAGAGTTGAGTGAAATGCCTCAGGTTTGGCTGAAGCGTATCTTCTTGCAGAGCACCCTGTCTTGCTCGGTGGAACCATCTCTCCTTGGTCACATGGTGTAATCAGCAGTTGCCTCCACCGTTATGAAGCTGGGCCTAATTCCTAATTGAATTTGTCTGGCTCCAGCTTTCAGCCATGGGATCCTGTTGTTGTCTTTCTCTGCGAGCTAAGAGAAGTGATGACTACCCAGTATTTTCTGCCTGGGAAAGCACTTGTACACTGTAATCAAGTCACCTCTCACTTTTCTTGTTGACAGGCTAAACAGATGGAACTGTCCATCTCTCCATGAAAAGCACTTTTCCCTTGTAATTTTTGCGGTTCTTTTCCCTCCCTGATTTTTCATCAGCCTTTTCAGAATGAGGACTACCTACCATATCAATCCTGTATACAAAGTGTAAAAAATGTCTTTCTCTTCCTGCTTACTTTATTCCCCTCATGTCTGCAGCAAGAAGTCAAGGACGTACTAGACTTTTTTCTTTTGTCTGCTGCAGAACTGCACAGGGAGCTCACTTTAGCTGAAGGCAGTGGGTGAGCAGGTCCCATCTGAGAAGCTTGGCTGTAATTTGGCACTTTGCAGCGACCCTGGGCTCCTCCAGCTCCAGTGCTGAGTACCGCTCACCCTGTGCTCCAGTCCTACCTCTTATCCTGCAGTTCCCATCTCACCCATGTCCTGCTGGGTACAGCTCCAGCTCCACTCTGACACGTCACCGTAGTTTAAGAGCTGCTGAATTATGTTAGCAAACACTGAGAGGGAGGACAGGATGAGACGTGTACTTGAAATACAGGGGGAAGAGCTAAATAAAAAAATATATCCGTGGGAACTGCTGAATTAGCCAGTTTGTAAACCACTCAGCATGTGCTTTTCTGACATGGTATACTGCTAACTTTTCATCAGGTTTTACACAGTACAAAATTAAACCCCTTGCAATCATCTAGGTGTGTTACATCGCCACGTTTACCTGTACAAACCTGTAATCTGAAGTGATGAAATAAAGCTTCTTTGGCAAGTCTCAGAACAATCACAACGGACTCTCTGTGTCTAGGATGAATTCTTGGAGCGCTGTCACCCCCTCTTGTTTCTACCAGTTTTGTCCACACTGCCGGTCACTGCTGGGGTATATTTGTCTTAGTCAAGTCGCTTCAACATTTTATATACTAGCACAGCATAAGTACTCTTCCAGTCTCCTGGACTTTCCCCACTACCTTCAAAATCAAGGTCAGTGAAAAAGAAGGATCTTTAGCCAACTCTTCTACCACTCCTGGGGTTCACTGGCATCTAAACCTGCCAGATTAGTAAAGTTCATCCTACACAACCTCTTCAGCTCCTGACAATCAAAGAACAAATTCTCTCTAATTGATACAAATTATATGAATCCTATTTTTTTTTTCCAGATGGAAAATAAAACTATTAAGCTGTTCTGTATTATTAGCACTTTCACCATCCAATTCTAAACCATCTGCTCTCCTGAGATGTTTGGCTCTTCCTGTACTTCTGTATTGACCTTAGCCTCACAGCTGGCATGCAAACCTCCTCAGTAGGGACGGCCTGACCTTTCGGGGCAGTGTTGACAAGATAAGGGCTTGCATACCTCCTTTTTTTCCCACTCAGGGGAATCTGAGGACTGGGGAATCTGCTCTTTGAGACATGCAACAAGGCTGATGACAGCTGTGGGTTCTGCATTGCAAGGCTGTAGCAAAGCCAGAATGTAGGGAGCAGCTAATGCTAAAATTACACCTTGTTTATACATTTAGTGAAAAATTACTCTGCAGAAGGCTTTGCTGACTGATAGGGGAGAGTGTGCACTCATTTCCCAGACTGGACCAGGGCTGAAAAGCCCAGTAAGGCTGCTCCAGGCAGCCGCTGAACGAGCCATGACATGGTGCCATCAGAAACCTGACAGGGTGGCTTCGCACCACCTGTAGTTGCACTCTTAATTTAGCATTCGGTGGCTCTAAAAATGTAGTACTTTATAGCTGCTTGTCAAAATCCCCAACTGCATTAAAGTATCACATTCTATACATCTTACCTGATGTGTTAGGCCTTACTTCTTTAGTGGCACAGGCTTTATTTTGATTCTGTTACTCTGACACTCTGTCACTCAGAAATTTCTAAAGGAAACCAAATGATACTGCCCTATTTCTGACTGTGATAACTGCTATACATTAGGATTTTTTTATCAACACCGATGCTTCCTGCACCGTTGGCTTCCTAATGTGTGAGCCCCATGAAGAATTTGGCACCACTGTAATGCTGTTTTTTGCTGTGAAAATAGGACATCTGGTGCTAATCATTTAACAGAGAACAAGGGTATGGTGCCAAGCAGACAGTGAGAGGTACAGGTACCAGGGATATCAAGTTCCTACAAGTTTTGTAAATATTGGCACCGAGGTAAAGAAGAAAGAGTGAATTAATACCTCACCAGGAGACAGGCTGCTCGTGTGAGCTCCACAGTCTCTTGTGCTGCCTGGCCTGCCCCTGTGCACCAGCCTGCATGTCCCAGCTAGCCAGTAAGCACGGGGTGTGAACCAGTATGACGGCAGTCGGGGAGCATGGAAAGCAGAGGGGAATTTAGGGTATTTAGGGTGTGCAGAGGAAACAGGGCATGTGATGGGGTCATGTAGGGAGGAAAAAGACAGAGCTATTTTGGTGGGTGCATGAGGCCATGGGGGCTTCCCTAGTTCCAGCACTTGGGCAATGGTGTTTCTATTTACATACCTTTAACAGCTGACCTAATAATAAAAATTGAAAATAATAAACCAAACTGTGAGGTGAATGGTTGCCTCATCATTACCGGCTCTCCATGCCATCCAAGAGCCCACCTATTTTTTTCTAATCAGAAAGCAATGGCCTTCTATGTCTTGTCTGAATCCCCCTACAGTAGGCACATGGCCTTTCCCTTCCCTTCTCCTTCTCCTGACAGCCTACAAGAGTTGAATCGGTTTAATACATGCTGCCACAGACGATTTATTTACATTTGTTCAAAACAAGAAGTCAGTCTGCTGTGTAGTGTAACTGCTAAAAACAAAAATAAAAAAATCGTATGTCAAGACACATTATATACTGAACTTATGGTTCTAGCATTTGATTTACTATCCAACAACCAAAACACAGAACAGCAAACCTCTGTGATGGGAATTGATTTTCATATGATGGGTTTTATGAGGTGGTAAACATTATGGCACTTGGCTAATTTAACACATCCATCCATGGCTTTCCATTTTGCTCTGCACAGCCCATATACCACTCACAGCATACTGTTTTGAGTTAAAAGATAGGAAAATGCCAAAATGTCGTCTTTTCAGTGTCTCACTTTTGAGTGCGCTAGTGCTTGCAGTCTTCGATCTGGTCACAGTTTACATCGCTGAGCTTTAAATGGAGATTATCTTGACGAAAGCCTTTTTAAGTCTGAGGGATTCCAATTTTGTATTGAAATACCAGATGTCATCCTGAGATTTAATATATTCTTTCATTCTAATTGACGGCAGGCAAAGTGTTTGATCTGCCACCGCATGCTGAAGTTGTAGTTTTTCCCATGCTGTGTGCTAAAGATCACTTTAAAAAACTGTCAGTAGATGCCCGACAGCTTTATTGTACTTGGCAATTAAGGGGCCTGATTTGATGTCCAAATGGCTCTGGAAAATGTTACATTTTCTTTGCCAAATTTTTGCTTTATACTTTTATTATTTTTAGTATTTTTATTGTTTTAAATAGTCTTTCCTCTGTTCTACAGGAAGGGGACTGGCTCCATTTATTGACTTGGAGGGGGGTGTTGAGTGGAGGGGGATATTCATGCTACCTATTTTAAGTAAATTTACCTCATTTGTCATACAAGGAGCTTCCCTATAGGCAAGATAGAGGTAAACAACTTGCCAACAGTCGAACTAGGTACTGAGCATCTCACGTGTGAATACACACCAAAAGGTACAGAAATTGGGAACATTTCTCCATTCGTTCTGAATTGCCATGTTCCCAAGTCCTTGCTGCTATTAGAAGTAGGTCATCATTACAATTTTGAAGTGGACCATGGTGCTTTATATGCCCCAAGTTATGCCGTATTTATAGTTTTGTGAGTGTGTACACACCTACTGGGACTGTTCAGTGCTACACCCTGTATGGTGATTAGTACCAAGAGAGGATCTGCTCCTCAGAATACCCTTCATGCAGAGAAAATATTGCTAGTGGATTGTAAAAGAAGAAAGCAAGGGAACATTTCTAAACTGCATTTCTTCTACAGAGGCGGTGGAAAGCAGTGCTGAGAAAGACAGCAAGTCATTTCAGGACGGTCTAGCACTGTGTGGTGGAAGTGTAGGAAATCATCTCAACACAGAGCAAACTTCAAGCCCTTGAAGCAAGTGCTCAAGGGACTCAAGGATATTATTAAATGCTTTCCTGAGTCAGGACTAATTTCTGATCATTTAAATAAAATTAAGAATTCTGTAAGCTTAGCTAGAATGCAAAACTGAAGTCAAAACGCAGTTTGATAAAAGATCTACAGCCCGGGCAGCCTTCCAGAGGGCAGGCACTCTGAAATGTCAGCGCAGTTAAGAGATGCAAAGTGTTTCCTGGATGCACCAGCGCTGTGTCTGAGTTAGCCAACCCTGGGAAAGGCTGGGCTCATTTGTACAGCAGCTGGGGGGAGAATTTCTTCAGCTATAGAGCACGTAGGGCCAAATGCAAATGGATTTTTGTATCTTTTAGAAAATCTGCAGGCTTGAACTAGAATGGCAGTTACTGAAATTGTTACAAATGCAGTGTTCTCATTCAGCAGAGTTACATTTAGATAATCTCATAAATAGCAGGGTGCCTACCTCTCATCACACCGTGAAAGCATTGGAGGAGAGCATAAATTCTGGCTGAACTTGTTTCTTTAGTCACAGGATAATGTATTTCCATTAATTCTGGTCTGTTCTACCTGACTGGAATATTTTGTTCCTTTCAGTAGTTTTTTAGTCCTTGAGTTTACTCATGTGCTTCAAAATACATGCTTGTGTGGTCTACTTGGTCTATATTTGCTTTAAAATGACTGCTGGATACTGGTACTAATGTCATCACTGTAGTAATTTTGATCTCATGCCTGGATAACGATGTTGAAATAGTGATACCGAATGAACATGTTTCCTACTACTCCCTTGTCTTTTCTTTTGGGGGAGAAGTTATCTTTTTAGTATCAGCTCTTACATTCCAGTTGAGTTCTTCTGCTAAGATCTATCTATCTACATCTCTCTGGCTGTCTGTTGTTCAAAATATATCAGAACAGCAATACCATAGCCAGTTATTAAGCTACAATGGTTTCATGCTTGCTTCTCCTATGAATAGATTCGAAGTATGAGTTCTATTTTAAATGTGATGCTTATTTAACAAAGTTGATCTCTTTCATCTTGCATTAGCTCAAATGAAAATATTCCCATGCAAAATCTCCAACTCCCCTGCAACTGCCTGTGGAGGCAGAAAAGAAAAGGCAGTTTCAAAATCTTTGCTGGCCTGAAGCACTTGACTCCTGACTACTAGACAGTTTGCTAACGCATCTAATTCAAACACGCAAAAGGGTGAGTAAGCAATAAACCACTTCAAATCAATCCATCTGGCGGTAGGTAAAATAGCTGTAATGAACAGCATGTTTACAGGGCACATTTCCTACTCAGTCTAGTCATTTGCAGGATTCAGGCCACGGATGTCACAGGTTGTCTGAGAAGCATTAGAGGCAAGGAGATGACTGCATGTGAAAGGGGAGTTTGAGGATAATTTATGATGATGGATGTTTGCTGTTTATGCACACTTCATTAGCTAAGACAGTCTGCCTAGCGCTCCTGGGACTTCTCTGCTTCCGCTGCTGCTCGCTGATGGCCATTTGCTCTGAGTTCATAGGTGAGTGAACACAAACATGTGTTTTTGGGTAGATGATTTGCTTTATGATGACTAAGGAATGCATGCGACATCTGTTATGGGGCTGTTAGAAGTTGCCACGTCCTTCAGTACAGAAGCTGGGAATAATATTTTGTAGTATTTCTCTCTTCTCCTGGCAGCGGAAAGACACAATCTATTACATTTCTATTTAAAATAAGGCAATTTTATTCTGACTTCAGATGCTCTGGGATCTAACAAGATTCTAAGTTCACTCCCAACATGAGAAGCTTTCTATCTACCTCAACAAATGCTATCAGCATAATGTCTTGGCATTATGAATCTTTGGATTGCCTTCAATGGGAACACATTTGTACACAAATAATAGCAGGATTTGGCTTTGTGTATGCAAAATTATTAGGCAAATCAGTAGGAACATCAAAACCAACCAAGTAGCTGTCTGAAAAGCAAGAACATGAAGTGCTCTTTAATGAGCTTGAACACGACAGGTAAATTGATGGCGAGTTAAAAGTTATACCACAATTGTGGTAGCGTGCTGTTTAGCAAGGATAAGCCGATTCTTTTGCCTTGTGAATGAGGAATAACACTAAATTCTTACAGTTACAATCAAATTCCTTGTGTAAATATACATGGAAGCATGGAGGCAGGAACAGGAACAGTTACTTAATCAATGTCATGTATTTTCCAGATTTCTAGGAACAAATGACACTGCAAATAAATATATATTTTGAAACTGTATCTCTTGTTTCTGAATGACAGCTTCAAGCAAATAGTGACAAGGACAGTGCTGGACCAAGGATTAACTCAGGTTGCTTAATGCAGCTTGAAAAGTGCGAATAGCAAGAGGGCTGAAAATACTACAATAAGGTGCAATATTGCAAATGATAAAACAAAACACCTTAATAAATGCAAATTACTGGTGCACCATTTGCCATTGTCCTCAAGGCACCTCTGCAGGTGAGACCAACCACTATGCATCAGCAGGAACTGAGGCTGCGTACCCACCACATGAGCATCTCAGTAGTAAAACTGCTCTGAAGATGTGCTCCCACTTCCTTCCCAACTCTCCTGCACCCCGCTTTTTCCTTCAGTTACGCTGCAGGTATTACAGCAGTTGAACATGTTCAGCATAAGAACTGAACTGACAAAACACTCTAAGGACAGGCACAATGGTAACAACGTGTTCTGTCGTAATGGAAGTGCTTACATTGGGAATACTTGTCCTTGAAACCAATGTTCACTATCCTGATACAATTGTCTTATACCAAATAGCTTCCTTATCGTGCCCATATTTTTTAAACAGCTGCACTAGCAAGTGCTTATACTGCTAACTAAGTAACTGAGCTAAAAAAATCCGTCATGCGTAGAAGAGGCCTCGGGACCTTCTTCCATGCTTATTTTGAAACACGTCCCTTCTCCTTTCTAAGGTGTTATGATTCACACACGCAGTACTGGGCATCTCCTCAGTTCAATGTGGAATACGGGTGAGGCAGCAGCCCTGTTTGGTCCACTGCATGCTGAGCACTCCAGCGTTCAAAGCCCTCCTCAAGTCAGGTCCCTTAATATCCATTCACTCAAACTTGGTGATATTCCAATGTTTAGGGCTGAAGTCCGCTCAGGAAACTTGTCCACTTCTCCAGCTATTTATGTTGTTCACATCAACAGAGCTGTACATCTCTCCTCTGTTGCCCATCCTAGGATTTGTACTTCCCACAGCGACAGGAGATCTTAATATCTCTGCAGAATGGGCTGAGCCTAGAACCTGCCCTCTCATCCAGAGTTAGCACCACATCTGGCAACACCCTGACTTGCGTGACAAACACTGAGGTCTTACCCTAATGTAGACAGTTGCAATTTTCCTGCTTTAAATCTTACTATTGAATCAGATTCAGCTGATTTTAAAAAGTTTGGTTAAATAATACTTATATTAGACCTGAATGTAGGCTGATCTGAAATTCAGTAATTTATGTCACTATCATTTCCTACACACCTGTAAGAACCACAAAGCGCAGATCATTCTTCTACATTTGGTATGAAGAAAACAACTAGGATGGTGCTCACATTTTATTTTGTATTTGTGCATACAGTATTATTTTATTTTTATTATGAGCCTTATGAGCAGACAGCTACTGCCTTTCTTCTATGGACTATCTCATAGCTTTAAATTGACAGCTGCTGGAGGAGAGAGACAGCATGTGACATGTGTACAGAATCCAAGATTGATAAGGGTACGCTTTCATTCACTATAATGACTAAGAAGGAGTGAAGACTGACAGTTCAATCACTCATTAATAAAGATTTACTCTATTCCCATTCATGAAAGCGTTAGTCAAATTCTAAAACAATTTTAAAAGGATATTATTATTTATTATTATTAAAGTTTGATTTATTACTTTCCTCCCCCTCATGACAGTGTAGAAAATTCTCTTTAGCAGAATTTTAGTTAATCTGAAAACTACCCCAAAAATACTGATATTTTTCCTTTTTTTTTTATTTTTAGGAAATATCTTTTCTGCTTACAGACTGACAAGAGGCAAGACTTAAATATACGCTTACTGTAGTTTGACAGCTCACTAAACATCAGTGGTGCCAAAGGACTGATACACCATTCCAGACAAGAGAAGATCAAGCTAGGTTATGATACCCTGAATTTGCTGTGGACAGAGGTCTCCAACTCACATTGACTGAATGAAAACATTAATGACAGAGACTAATGACAGAGTTCACTGTGAAGGACTTGGCAGAACAGGGTACGAGCCTTATCTCTGTGCACAGCCGCTTTTCCTGGAGAAGCCGGTGCTCGATGATGGGCTGGTCCATGCTCCTGTGGAGCAGCAGCACATACTAGTCACCCAGGGAAGCCAATGTTGACCTCGGCTTCTGCAGGCTACCAGGCTGCAGCTTGTGTGAGAGCAGCCTGGACACCCCTGTGGTGGGACTGGCAGCAGAGCTGCTGTCTCAGGGTACACGGTACCAGCTCATGGAAAAGAAAGTCACCACGTAAACCCAGTTTCAACATGCATGAAGGGTAAAGGAGGCAACTGCACAATCATGTTAAGTCCTGTCCTCTGTTACAACTATTCCCTTCCCAAATTCTTTGACGATGTCTTCAAGCTTTCTCTTCCAAAACAAGATTTAGTTATATTTGAGCAATTTCACACCCATTTCTTTCCTTGATTCCATTGCCAAATGGGATTGATTTGTTGGTTTTTCTCATTATCTGTTCATGTTCTACAATAAGATGGCAATCTCCCATTCCTAAAAAGCTTATAGGGTTTTTTTGGCAGTGAACAAATCATATTCCTCCACTGTTTGGGAGTGAAATTTTTTGTTCTCTGTCTCGTGTTGACTGATCAGGTGAAGTGCAGATATAAACAATCTTGTTATTTTTAAAAAAACAACAAAACCTCTCTTGCTTCAGCTGATTGGGTGGCGAGAAGGCTTTGTTCCCATAGCAACATTTTGCATTCGAGCCTGCAAAAATGAGGCTGGCTGGAGGCATTTCAAACACGCTGCATTTAAAGAGTGAGTTGTGCTCTACAATGTGCCTTCATTTTTGCATTTGACAGAATTGTTTGGTAAACATCAGAGAAACAAAAAGAAAAACCTTTGCATCCCCATACGTGAACCTGGAACTTGCTAATACTAGGCATGCTGCAGAGCTTTGCTTGAACTGCTCTCGTAAAATGCACACGGTGAAGAAACCTGACGGCGTTACTATCAATTGTCTGAACAGACACCATGACTTTAAGTAAAAAATCAGTTCAAAACTCAGACATCACTTTTGTAAGAGGAGTTCTCCTGCCTTCAGTGGAGACAACTGGCTAGTAGGCTGAGGAAGAGTAAAACCCATGTAGGAGGTTGTATCTCAGAGACACTGAGGGGCTGTTGAATTCTTGCAGAAGTGGCAGATAGGACAAAGGAAAAAGTCTTTCCCAATAGGAGGAGGTGCTGGAGGAAGGCATCACTGGAGAAAGAATGGATGACAAGACCAATGAGTGTTCTGTGGGTTTTTTGGTGGTTTTTTTTTTTTTGTAATTCACAGAATCATAGAGAATCATTAAGGTTGGAAGAGACCTCCAGGATCATCTAGTCCAACCGCCCCACCACCACCACCACCTATTACCCACTAAACCATGTCCCTAAGTACCAGATCCAACCTTTCCTTAAACATCCGCAGGGACAGTGACTCCACCACCTCCCTGGGCAACCCGTTCCAATGCCTGACCACTCTTTCCGAGAAGAAATTTCTCCTGATTTCCAACCTGAACCTCCCCTGGCGCAACTTGCAGCCATTCCCTCTTGTCACACTGTAAAGGTTGATCATGTGGTAGCAGGGGTAATTTTTGTGGCTAATAAAGAGGGAATTAGATTTCAGTGATGACAAGAGGGACAAGACAAGGAACATATTTGACTTCAGGACTTCAGGTTCATTTGTGAAATACTGGGAAAGAAGGTCAGAGGAAAATAAATTTGTAGTAGTCTTTAAGGGAGATGATGTAAACTGGCCTTCCTCTGCCATCTCTCTGTGTTTCACCAGACATACCCTCTCACCACAAATATGAGAAGGCAGTGAATTGTTACCTAAAGCTTTTTTTGGGGAAGGAAACATTTGGCAGATTGATTTAGTGGAAGGAAGACACGTCACACCAAGAACTATGAGTGAAAGTCAGAGGAAATCTGAAACGGCTGAATCTGCTGGTCATGCTGAATGTCAGTTGGTCTCCAGTTACCCAAGCTTCATCTGAGCTGACCAGCATGGGCTGGAGCGCCCATCCATCATATTCTGATTAAGCGGCATTATTGCATACGAGTAAAGCTCTTCGAAGACCAGCAAACTAACATGGCTTCGTCAAAGCAAGCTTGAAAAGAATTGCAATACTTGTCAGGAACAATTTTTATTAGAGGGTTTTTGGAGCAAGTAAGTTTTTCCCTGCCCTTGGCAGGGGGTTGGAACTAGATGATCTTTGAGGTCTGTTCCAACACAAACCATTCTGTGATTCTATGAAGTTTGTGTACAGTGAAACTGAAAAGGGTCTGTTCCTGGAGCTCATAGATCAGTCCCACCAAATCATGCATTGCTTCATGTCCAGACTTCCCTGAAGATGCCTGGCATTATGCAAGCAGGATAAGTGGGCTAAAACTGTAAGAGAAAAGGGGCCCATGGGGTGATAGAAGAGTGAGTGTACCAAGAGTACCGAGGAGGAACATGGAGAGAGCTTGCGTCACCAGAAGAACAGAAGAAAGCGTGGATGCCAAGAGCCATTTACAGTCACAACAACTGATAAAGATCACAAAAAAAAAAAAAAAAAGATAGTGATGGGATGAAAGAGTGGAAACATAAGCAATCCTGATGCCTTGAAATGATATTATGTCAGACAAGACAAGACAAGTCAGCAAAGTTAATTATTTGCTGCTGTTCAGCCAGATGGCCCTGGAGTTGTATCAAAAATTTCTGCCCATCACATGTCTCTATAGGTCTGGATTCCAAACTTTTCATCTACCTTAAAATGCTTATGTTTTCAAAATAAAAGGATGGACTCAAACTTTTACAGCTCCAGAAAAAAATGCAGAGGTCAACAGTGTAAGAAAGAGGCAGCAATATTCCTGCTGTTATGAGAAAACAAATAAAAAACATGCACTGAGTTATCTAAGACAGCTTTTGAAAGGTATCAACATCAGGGTCTGCCTCCAGGGCAAATGGCTCAGCTCTGCGTTCTGAGAAGACAAAAGCTCTGGCTGTGAGGTGGGAAGCCAGATTTCAAAAAACTTGTTAGAGATCCTGAGGAGGCTGCTCTGTGAAAAACCATGTTCAGTGTTGAGGTTAGATAGCTTCTGGCTCATCTGGAAGGGAAGATTGCTATGAAACCTGTTCCAAGGTTTTGAACTCTTCTAACGCATAAAAAGCCAAGGTACCAAGCACTGAGGTTTGGGCGACGCTCAGAACCCCGTAGCTGTAAGTTGAGCATTGCAATGCCTGAATCTTAGGGCTCCAGCTCTCTTTCAATCATACTCAGAGATCGTCTTCCGAAAAGAAGTGATTCCAGAGCACATGTCTTTTCATGACTGTAACTACAGAAAAAAACCCCACAGATAATACCCAGAGTGGATTCCCAAATGTCTGTGGTCCAGGATTATTGCTGATGATCTTATTCCACTCAATTATCCCATTTCACTTACAGGTAAACTAGTAATTGTATCAAGCTTACACAACCAATCCTCACACAAGAGGGACACATGCACTTCAGTGAGAAATGTCTGGAGGAAAGGAAGGCACTTTGAGAGTCTGTCATAGCCAGGAGTGACAGCAGGTACGTTAAGAGGGAATGTGTCCCGTAGCATTTTACACTGGGTGACGGACGAGAAAAGTCAATGGCTACAGCAGGTAGTATTGGAAATGCTGCCAATTTCTGTGAAGTCATCTACAGTCTATTATACATAGGTATTGTATCATACCTATAATACAGAAATCTTGACAAAATGAGGATTTCTGCATTTCCAGGGGAAAAGAGAAAGGAAAGCGGCAACCTGAGCAAGTGAACAGAAGCATGACTGAAGCCTGTATAATCACACCTGAGAGAGAAGTAACAACCAGCACCAGGAGACATAAATTAGCATGCTAATAGGAGCCCAGGAATCACAGAATCACAGAATCACAAGGGTTGGAAGGGACCTCGAAAGATCATCTAGTCCAACCCCCCCCGCCAAGGCAGGGCCACCTAGAGCACATCACTCAGGAACGTGTCCAGTTGGGTTTTGAATGTCTCCAGAGAAGGAGACTCCACAGGCTCTCTGGGCAGCCTGTTCCAGTGCTCTGTCACCCTCACAGTGAAAAAGTTTTTCCTTACATTAACCCGGAACCTCCTATGCTCCAGCTTGCACCCGTTGCCCCAGTAGCTGGAAATCCGAGCCCAGTAGCTGTCACCGACAAGGTAACAGCCATTGGGTGACCATAACCAACATAAAAACCCGTTAGTCACGCACGTTCCACTCAAGTGACACCCCCGCCCCTTCATTTTATCACCTTAATGCAACATTGCGCTGAATAATACCTTACAGCACAAGATCAAAGGCAGCTGCACCTGACTGCGCGGCATCGCAAATGTGATGGCCGAGATTTGATGGCCGAGTACTGTGGTGTCACTCCCTGCTCTCCAGGACATGAGGTTACAAACTCTGTGTTAACCTGCCAGCTCATATTCAGTCGCTTCAGCTGAACTGCTCCTGTCAAACTAACTCCAAATGTGAACACGCCGACAGTTTGCTCTGACTTCTTTGTCCGCTTTTTACTTACGAACTAGCTTGCTGGAAGGAATGTACCATGGGTCACGACAGGCTCACAAGACCGAAGTTTTATGAAAAGTCATTTGAGAACGTGCCAGGACACAGGGAAAACTTGGAATAATGGATTGCCCTGAAATCAACCATCTTTCAGCATCTGAAACGCACGGTCCTGTCCTTCCAAGACACGGCACAACCTACTGCTCCGTCATCGGGGTTCAGCACCGGCTCAGCTGGGGGGTGTGTGTGTGCAGATGTAACGTGCCAAGCAACGATTCCCCTCCGCACGCTGGACAGCAGGAGCCCCGGGTTCTTGCATTTAATGTTAATATAGAAAATACGTTATAATTAGCGCTAAATACCTTTTGAGATCGGGTTCTATTTTAACTTGAGAACAGCGTGTAGCTCTGACGGTGCACTACGGCTTGCAGGAAAAGTAAATTGCTCCTGGCACAGGTGTAATTTGCTCTGGGTGAGACTTGCTTCATTATGGGAAACGAGCACCATGACCACGCACAGAGTGCTTAAGCACCAGACCAGGGTGGTCCAAGGGGCTTCCCACGGCCCGGGTCTGGCCAGGGAGATGAAGCCATCCAGCCTGGCACCTCCCTGCCCCCCAGGAGGGAAGCAACCCTCAGCCCTACCCTGCGCTAGCCCAGACCAGCCAACGCGGCACAGCCGGGAAGCGGGACGGAGCCCCGCACCCTGCTTTCCGTGGGGTGCTGCCGCGGCTCCCCAAGGTGCTCTGGGCGGCCGCGCAGGGTGACTGAGAGCAGCCCACAGCCAGGCGCCTGGCTCGGTTCCCGACCCTCCCGGGTCAGGCCGCCTCTTTCAGCCACGGCTGCCCCAGCCCCGGGCAGCGGGCGCCCGTTGCGGGCGGGGGCTGCGGCCGCTCCCGTGCCCGCGGCCGGGGGAAG
>VWZZ01001031.1:432300-459938 GCA_013399095.1 Psophia crepitans | reverse complement strand
CCGCCGCGCCGTTGTGCCTTGCACGGCAGCAGGCGATCCCTTGGCTGTAAAACCCCGGGCAGGCGGAGAGTGCGGCGAGCGGACCGGCTCTCCGTTTGTACACTCGGCAGCGGCGCTGTTTATTTCGTGTGAAGGTAAATGCGAGACTCTAACGACTGGTGAAGGTGCTGCTAAAGCTTTAGAAAAACAACGCGGAGATCTGAGCTGAGGGAGGGGTGGCTACGGAGCAGCACCAGATCCCGCTTCGGAGCTGCACCCGAGAGCTATCAAAGTCAGTAGCAATCCTTTCCCTGTCGTAAGAGGGTGTGCATGTGGACCTTCCAGCTCCTGTCACAATTTTCAGCACTCCTTCCGAAAGGCAAGCTTTCCTTCTCGGTGGCCCTGGGCTGCTGCCCGTCACTGCTGGAAACGGGCTGTACCAGGAAAGTGCCGGTGCAGAAGGAGCGTTATCAAACGAATGAATCACGCAACTGCTCAGGCTTCTTGTCCCGCTGGTTTTCCCATCTTGCTCTCATTTTGTGTTATCTTCCTGAGTTCTGTTGTTACAGCCTCAGGCCCGCTAGCGTAAGTGTGCGGTAGCTCAGACAGCTGGAGTAGCGAGACGTCCCTCAAAGTTCGTGATAACAGACCTGGGAAATTTCTAGCCCCGCTGCATGGTGAGGGAGGGAGTTGGAGCCCGGGGTCCTCTTCAGCCCTTCTGAGCTGCTGGTCTGGGCTCTGATGACCACGCTTGGTTTGGCACAGCCCAAGTGACGGAGAACAAACGAGATGATTTAGGATTTCCCTTTGTTCTGGAGAGGAACCCTCCCCTTAGCCAGGCTCCTAAAGCCCAGCGTTGCTAATTTCTTTCTACAAATATTCCCGGAGCAGTATTTTATACTGTTAGTGTTAATTATTATGTAGTTATTATACAGTTTGGACAAGCTGGGTAAGAAGAGAAAGCTGATTAATTCTGTCCTTGCATCATGAATAACATGGAACAAATGCTTCATTTGGATTTTACTTTCTTCCACTACTCATCATACTCCTTTGCTTATAAGGAGAGGGAATGCAGACATGGTCAGGATTTGAAATTAAGGGTTTATTAAAGGTGAGAATGACCTTGGGGATTGTGGGTGCGAGATATTCGAGCCTTGTTTCTTTTTCATACCCACTTCTGTGACTGCCCAAGGGCTGAGTGGGGGCTTGAGGACTGGTCTGTGCTGGCAGCCTGTTCAGCTGCACGTTGATGAGCCACCCCTTGTAGACTGATCTCCGTCTGAATCATGGGCTGCCTGTGCTAAATGCCTCTGCTGTACACAAGAGCTATAGCAGTGTCAGGAGAAGTTAAACTAAGCTAACTTTAGCTAAAAAATGATAAAATTGGTAATCCCTAATTCTTAGGCAATGCCTCAGGGCTAATGAAGGCTGCATGAAGAACCATCTGAGAAAGGGACTCTTCGCTCAGGTGAAAGGAGCAAGAAATAAAAAGAAACACAATTGCAGCCCTGACTTTGGATCATGAGCGCCCAGATCCTGCTTTAGGTATCCCATTGGAGAACTTTCCTCACTGAGTTCACGGATCACGTCCTCAGCATGTCTCGGAAAAACAGTTGTCGTTTGGGCAACCAACAGTTAAGATTAATTTCATGCCATGGCTCTCTAGGCTGGAGTATGAAAACTCAGTGTCAGCTGCTTTGTCTCCTTTTTATTCTCTGCTGTTCCAGAGGATTTTCTGCCATTTGTGACTTAGCGACCCCTTTTCACTTTGTATCTGTCAGGACGGGATGATAAAACAGGGAGAAACCTCTGGTTTTTCATTGTTCTGCCTGTCTCTTGATTTTATGGCCAACAAGAGGAAACCTAACATTCAAGACCTCTCTGACTTTGCTGTCCCTAAATGCAGTTGATGTTTCATTGATTGCTTCAAAAGTAAATTAAGCTGGAGAGGACTGGGCCACTGAGATAGAAAGCTGAAATGCTTGCACAGGGTTTAGTATGGGTCAACAGCTCAGTGTTAAATCCACACTTTCCGTTTGGACCAAGTTTTCCAGTGCCATCTATGCTCATAAAGGAGCAATAAGTAGAAGAATTGTTTTGGATGTCTCAGAAGCCTAGTAAAAACCTGGGATTTGTTGCCAGAGACAGACAAAATATTGTCCTTGCCCTTTCTTTTGGGGGTGTACCAAATTTCAACCCTAATGCAGAGAAAATGAACCTGTGAGGATGGGTGGAATCAGTGAAATGTGAGTGTCCTGGTGGAGCTGCTGTTGAGCTGTGTGTGTGGGGTGGGCTTTGCCTCAGCTGAGCCCTTGGCTCCTCAGGTCAGCTGATTGCCAAGGAGCCTACCTGCTCCCTGTGCTCCGGTCACCAAAACAGGGTGCAGTCCTTCAGGCAGTGGTGACCTGAAGCCAGCAGTCCTACGTAGGTGCTGGCAGTCCTGTGGCTTCAAGAGTGACACAGTGATGCTCTGTGCAACCTCCTCTGCACTTTTGCTCACCAGTGCAGAGGCACATCTTAGGCAGACGACCCTCTATGCGTTCCTCAGGTCCCTGCTGTAGTCCGTGGAGGAAAGCAGAGCAGCTCAGGCTCTGTGAGGTCTGGCACTGTATGCATCAGAGCTGTGCCGTATGGAAGAGAGACCACCATGGGGAAGGACGGGCAGTAGCAAGACACTACTAGCCTGCTGCTTCTAGGGCGCTCTGCTGAACCTGGAGCCTAGCTCAGCAGCTCTTACCGAGTGCTCCTGCTGAGCAGCAGTTTAGACATCCCTGCCTGCCACCCCCTCCCCTCCTTCTGCCCCTCCCAGCTACATATGTCCAACACGTTCTTCACGAAGGGAATGCTTTCTAAAATCCTCTGAGTACTAGTGAGGTCAAGGTTTCCTAATTATCCTGTCACCCTATTTGAGATGCTGTACAGGAGTTTCATCTGTCCCGAGAGCGTGCCCCTCTGTCTTCTCTCTGCAGATCATTTTCAGACTTCAGAAACACGACAGCTGTATGTACAGAGTTTTCTGGCCATCGTTGCTTTTCCTCCCTCTTCAAGCTGTTCAAAATAGTTAAAGATGACATAGGCATTTCCAAGTACTTTATTGCTTGAATGGATACACATTGTTAAGAACACCGTTGCAGAGTATCTAGGTGTTGCAGCTGGATGTACAGCTAATGTCAGCTGAGGTTGGTCCAGCTGATTTCATTCCAGGTAAAAGATCTGATTTTTTTTTTCCATATGCCCCTCAGTTTTCACTCACTTTCTTATTAGTAAGAAAGTACTAATGAAAATATAAGCAGGAAGAAAATCCCTGAGGTTTTTTTTTTTTCTGTTTTTACATACCTCCCCCTTCCCAGCCATTTGGATAACATAGTTTGGCATTCCAGTTAATAGAGACAAGCTGTCTATTAGACATTGCAGGAGGGCGGTAACAGTTAAGAGAGGAGAGACTACATTTCCAGGCAATGGATGGAAAGCCAGTTGTCCAAACCTCAGCATCCTTGTCTCTTTGGACTTGTTTCTCTTTCAGCTTGTCTGGCTGGATGACCTACCTATCTTAATTGACCATATTAGGAGCTAATTTAGTCAGCCTAGACAGTCTTTCACCAGATCACTGAAGTACATATTAGAGATAAATTCTCGTTTGTATCTGCTTTTATTATCTCTCTGAATATCAGCTCTGTGTATCTTGTTCATTTTTGCTAGGGAAAACAAATTCACTTGTCAAATTGTGCTGGAGTTATTTCTTCAGGCAAGATGTACCCACACTTGGAAATTAATGGAAATCAAACACGTCAACAATAAATTAGTATTTAGGTACAAGAAAAAAGATGTAATTATAGGGGCAGAATATACTGAAAATCCAGACTGGGCTAAATAAAGTGTGTAATAAAGATGAAATTGTCTACTACTTCTGATTTTATTATATCATTTAATGTTCTCAGGTGGTTCTGGCTCTGACACTCAGTAATCAGTAGGTACTCTTGCAGGAGGGAAAGGGAACAGCCTTGCTTGGTAATGCTATGTTTAATTCATAAGCTAGTTAGGAGGGACATATATACCTTGACAGGTACAGACCAGTGCTATGTTTTGCTATAGATTTTATTCACTGGATGTTTGAGCAGAACAAAAACTGGATTTTTAACCAACTTGTCATTGTCTGGTCTTTACAACCTGTTGGGCAAAACTGCATATACTGGGACAATTTGGGCTATTGGGAGTGGTCGGCACCCTAGTGTTGTTGGGGAGAAAACCTGCCCTTTTGGTGTTTTTAGTTGCTCAGCGACTGCCTTCAAATTGTATATAGCACTGTCAGTTGAAGACCACATTTCAGGGTTGAGGTAATCGTGAGATTTTCCTTATTCAGCTATTTTAGAGGCTCTACTATTTTGGCTACCCTTGGGGAATATAAAATGTGTTACCAGTTAAATCCATGACAACAGATCACTTACTTAAGCGTTAGATTTAGCTGAGCAAACGTGCAGGCGCCTGTGGTTCAGACGCAGGCCACCCTGGCGTGAGAGGGCACTGAATAATCCTTGCTCCAAACACAGCAGAGTGGGGGCTGGAACTGGGGTCTCTGGCCTTTGGGGGAAACAGGACGGGCAAGCAGCCGGAGATTTCTGCTGCAGCCTGGGCAGGCTGTGGCTGGAGGGGAGGGGGTTGAGTGGGTTTTAGTGGGTTTTTAGTGAATTTAGGTGCCTGGAGGCATTTACGTGCCTAAAAGTTTACATGATGTGTGAGTGAGGATTTTGGTGGAACATCAGCGTTTGTTTTGAAGGACTAAAGATGAGAGGATTTCCTGCCTTTACCTCAAGCACTCCTGTTTGCTGAAGAGTTCATCTTTCCCATCACTGCTGCTGCTGTGGGAGAATGAGATTGAAATGGCTGACGTGCTTTCAGCCGTCTTTCTTACTGGTCGTATTTTTATCTGCCACCTCTGTTGGTAAGCAGAGAGGAAAGGAAGGCGTAAACGGCACGGGGAGGAAGAATTAGGGAGTGACTGCTGGTTCACTGTCGGGAGAAGAACTGTGGGCCTCAAATGGAACCGCCAGGCCCCAGGTTCAGAGCAGAAAGCTGTGCTCCTTGTTTAGCCTTGTGCAATTTCAGCATGGGCAGCTGGGGGACATGAGTTTCCATCGGTTCAAAAAACAAGCGGGCAATTCAGAAAGAATACTTCAGAGGCTCCTGAGCAGAAAATTAATACCGCTGGCTCAGAAAGCCGTTGGCCTGCAGAGCCTCAGCAGCTGGAAGGTATTTTGGGGAGCAGCATTACGCGATTATTCTGGTTGTGAGAGTCTTCCTGAGGCATCTGCTGTTGGCCGCTGTTTCAGCCAAGATACAGGCATGGGTTTACCATAAGCCAGTACACTCCTTACAGTCCAGCACCGCAGAACCGAGCTTTGTTTTCTCCTGTGGTTGCTTGGTAGATACTAAGCCTGTAAGAGTCGAAGTGTTCATTAAGCAGGTCAGCAGAGAAAGGTTTCATGAGTCTACATTGGCTCAGAGAATGCATGCAAAGCATAAGACTGAAGCAGAGGGAAAACAAATGGAGGAAGATTAAGATCTCTTAGGTATGTTGGCTTCATTGAACTAAAAATGGAAGGATTTTGGGGTTTTTTAAAGTAATTTCTTCTGTTTGTGATTCCTGTTCAGGACACTGGTAGCTCAGAGTGGCTGATTGCACATTTCTCGACAGGCTGCCTGTGACAGGACTGGCATTCCTCTGTCCTTATATTCTGAGCTGGGGACAAAGCAGATTTGAGCACAAAAGACACCAAAAAGGGCAGTTAGTATCTTTTCCTTTGTATGTTCCCCACTGCTGGAATGTTGTCCTGGTGGGAAGACAGTAAAATAGTAACTTTTAAAAATATATATGAAAAAAATCCGTAAACAGTCTTGGGAAAAAAAAGGGACAGATGTGTTGATCGACCTTTTTTCGTTGCAAGGAGAGGAGGGAAATTTTGCCTTCTTTAACAAAGATGGTTTCCAAGTCTGCCCAGTGATAAAAATGTGATTTCCAAAGGGGTTTTTGTTTTCATTGGGGTATGGCTGTGCTGGACTGAGTGGCCAAATAAATAGAGTCGATAGTTTTTCCCTGGTATAAGTTCCTTGTAAGTAAGCCACGTGTGACTATTTTTTCCTGTCAGCCCTTCCTGCAGTAGTAAGCAATTAGTGCAAAAGTGGATTTCTTCAGTTTGCTGTTTTGCCGTGTAGCAAAGGCGCATTTAGAAATTGGCATCCATGGATTGTGTTTCAGTATCCACAACCACCTCTTTCCTCGGAGAGAAGCAGTGAGCCTTGCTTGGTTGAGGATGTGGCAGGTCTATGAGCCCAGCGCTCCAGACAGTAACACCCCTCTGCCAAATAATTCAGCTGACACTGAGCAAATCTGGGTATTTCCTGGACCAGACAGATCATTTGATATTAAATTCTGTGTAGTTTGATGATGACTGAGGTCTCCTTAAGTTGTAATATCCAACTAGCTGATGTAGCATCTTGACTGCTTTGTGGTGAGAATTCTAGGCCAAATATCCCAAACCAGCAGATATCAGGCCAGCAGATTATTGTGAACTGTTAACCCCTGTAAAACTATAGTAATAGTTTTTCGGTTGGAAACTGTTACATATTTCTGTGCACCATTTTCTGAAGCCTCAGCGATGGTTTGCAAAAAGCTCCAAGCATTCAGCATACCTCCTCCTTGCTACCTGAGGAGTGATTTCCATCTGTGGAGGATAAGTGGCATCAACCTGTAATCTTGGTGCGATGATGCTTTCCCTGAAACAGGGCTTATGGCTTAGGGCTTTCTTAAACAGGTACTCTCTTTTTACTGAGCTGTTCACCCAACGGGTGATTTTTTTAGGCAAATTTGTTTGATCTTTTTCTGCTACGATCTGTCTTGGGCATATTGTTGGTGAAGAAACCTTTTCTCTTGTTGAAGAGTGTTGTGGTTTTACCGCAGCTGGTGGCTGAGCACCACGCAGACGCTCGCTCAGCCCCCTCATCAGAAAGGGGTTGAGGATCAGAAGAGTGAAAGAGAGAAAACTCGTGGGTTCAGATACAAGAGTTTAATCAGTGAAGCAAAAGCCACGTGCACAAGCAAAGCAAAACAAGGAATTCATTCCCCACTGCCCACGGCAGGCAGGGGTTCAGCCATCCCCAGGACAGCAGGGCTCCGTCACGCGTAATGGTGACTTGGGAAGACAAACGCCATCACTCCAAGCGCCGCTGCCCCCCCTTCCTCTTCCCCCCAGCCCCTTATAAACCGAGCATGACGCCACATGGTATGGAATGTCCCTTTGGTCAGTTGGGGTCAGCTGCCCTGTCTGTCCCCTCCCAACTCCCCGCACACCCCCAGCCATCCCGCCGGCGGGGCGGTGCAAGAAGCAGCAAAGGCCTTGGCTCTGTGTGAGCATCGCTCAGCAACAGCAAAAACATCTCTGCACTATCAGCGCTGCTTCCAGCACAAACCCAACACACAGCCCCATACTGGCTGCTGTGAAGAAAATTAACTCTCTCTCAGCTGAAACCAGGGCAAAGAGTAAGAAACACTTCTAAAAATCTTTTATAATCTCCAGCTGTAAAGTGAAAAATGGCTGGCGCTCACCTTTTCTGCCCTACTACAACATCTGTGTGTGCCCTGACAGATCTCATGTGGCTTCAGGACCTACAAAATGAGGACACTGGTTCTTTGGTCACAGGTTTCCTGCTTCTGAACAATTGATCTTAAGCGCTTGTATTTGATGTAGCCGAGCCTGACCTTGAATGCCAGAAACTGTTATAAAAGAAAATGCTTCACTGGCCCATATTATTTTTGTCAAAGCTGTTTTTAATAGAATATAGGGTTTTGATTTAAAAAAATAATACCAACAGACAATATATTTCTGCTGAAAATACTGCTTTCCCCTGAAAAACTAACCTCTAGTTTAAAAAAAAAAAAGAAAGGTGCTTAAAGCTCTTTATTCTCAATGGGAAGTCAAAATCTTTTCCAGAAGGGAAATATATTTTTTCCCCCAACAGCAATACAGTATTAATGCTTGTTAGTTCGATTCAAATATTCCACTCTTTTTTTTTTTTTGGTAAATAAGTTAGTCTGTTTTTTTTTTTCTTTTTTTTCCCTAATATTATTGTTCATCTTGGACATTTGCTAGCATATAGTTATTCATACCAGTAATTGAATTTGCAAATCTACTAGTAGGTCTCCATCCTTTTCAGATGTTCTAAATCTGTTCTATTAAATGTTCTCTTTTTCTTTTTGTCTTTTTGAGCTTATTTCTGTGCAGATGAATAAACACACTTTTTCATGCATTTCAATTACCTTGCTTTTTGTCAAGATATATTTCCAGATAACACAATTAATTAAAACTCCATTAACTGTTTAAAAAGGACATATCCCCTAGTGACAGTCCTTTGGTACTGGCCTACTTGAGTTAAATGAGTGCAAATGAATATATGATATATACTCACTTGCTCAGAAATAAAGGGAGATTTTGTCCTTTTTCTTGCTTTTGGATGTATAAAGGAAGCCTGAAGAGATACTCTTTCCATTGCTTTTTGCCATTTAGAGTCAGTCTGTTTGGGTCTTCATGAAGTCAGATTGCAGGGCTAGTCTCCTCTCCTCTCCTCTCTTTTATGTGGTTGAAATCAGGGCGGGTTGTACAGACCTAGGAGGTCTTCTCACCAAACGGATTCCCTCTGACCCTTAGTAACAAAGAATTAGGACAACTTTTCTAAGCTTTTTGCTGTTTGCATCCACTCTCAGCAAAGGTATAACGGTGCCCAGCCTTGCAGCCGAGAAGCTGTGTCCAGTCTCAGAGGCTTTTTTCCCTCCTACTGCCAGACCAACCCATTCCCATCCCCTGCCGTTCCCTTCCCACCGGCGCAGCCAGTTGCTGAGGATGTTTGTTCAGGCTGTGGGAAAGCTCAGGCAGACCAAGCTGTTTTTCTGAACTCCTTTGCAACACAAAGAAAACTTTTCAGAGAAGGCTGCTTTCACCTCCGCTTGCTGCTGCCGGGTCAGCTGCTGGTCTGGGCAAACTGGGCTTTCGTGGCTTACAGAGCACCTGCATGGGAAGGTGAGGTGGCTGAGCATGAAGACTACCTTGATGAGGGAAGGGAGCAGGACAAAGGTCCTTCTGCAAAGTGGTAAGTGTTACATTATATGAATAAAGTTTGATTTTTTTAATTACTGGGGAGAAGTGTAACCAGGTGACTTCTTTTAACTACTGTTTTCAGATCCTAAAAAGTAGGAGTGCAGCTTTAGCAAGCAAGAATGTGTATCTACATACATAATACTCTGGTAATTCACACATTTTGGGAAAAAAATAACAGATTTATATCCTAATAGCCTGGCGTACCAGTTCTAGAGGTGGGAGTGAGTAGTCAAGACTTCTGTACTTGACACCTCTGCTGCCAGACTCTACAGAAACTGGAATAAGTCAAGAAAAAGATAAAGTTACCTTTATTCAGTATGTCTCTTACAGAAATACGGCAGTGGTGAAGAATAAAGGAATTTTGAATCACTGGTAGTGGATAGTAATCTAATGTAAATCCACAGGCAGGTTAAGTTAATGTATTCTCGGCATGATGCCCGGAGTAGGATGGGGGAGAAGGGATGGGAAAGGATGAATCAGCTCTGATGTTTTGCAAGATCCTGACTTCTAGTTCAATATTGTCTTGTTTTCTTTGCCTGAATTTATTCCTGACAGGTGGTGACAGAATGTTTTCATTAAAGAAAGGCAGATACCTTCCTAGAATCACAGAATTCATATAGTCTCCTGTGGCAAACTAGTATTCAGACTTCCAAGTGACTGGATTCTCTTCGCTAATTGTTTAAATCTTTGAAATTCTTCATTGTTTCCTAAAATCCCCCTTTTTTTTTTTTTTCTGGGCCCCATTTTCCAGTAGCGCAAGAACGAGAGCACGCAGGCTATATTGCTCGCTGCCTGCCCCTGCCCGGAGGGAGGACGGCTGCCTGCAGGAGGCCTGGTCGGCCACCATGGGGTCGAGCCTCCTCCCTGCGCAGCCTCATGCAGCACGGGGCAGCAGCAGCACGCCTCCCCACCTACTTCAGCACTGCTTGACATTGAATTACATGTCAGCTGTGGCGTTCTTTGAGATAGGGTACTGTTTTAATACTACTGCCAAAAGAGGGTAAGCTGGTGCTTTGGCAGGCTGGGCACAGGAAGCATTCCCGTAACAGTGCTGCTGTAAGAATAACACGTCATTAGCACTTGCAATGGGTGTTTGTGCCTCCTTTGTACATGGCTGGTGGAGCCAGGGTAGATCCTGGTGCTCAGGGAACAAACACGTGAAGTTTGAATCTCGACTGTGTGGCTGGGGTAGCTGTGCATCACCTCATATGTGCTCAAGAGCTGGTTGCTCGAGTTTGTTGGAGCCTGTGCCACCTGCTCCGGTTTCTCAGTTGTGGTTGCCTGGTGAATTTAAATGAGAATGCGGGTCACTGTCAGACTGCAGCGCTGTGGGGACAGAGGAGAAATGACTGTCTGTACCTGAGCAGGGTACTACCAGATAGCTACTATTTCCAACTTCAGGGCCAGGGACTGTGTGTGGACCACATCTCCATGTATGTCCAAGTGGAGACCAGTGACAAGTGGTGTTCCTCAGCGGTCTGTCAGTATTGGGACAGTTAAAGTATTTAACATCTTTATTAGTGGCATGGAGAGTGGGTGGAGTGCACCCTCAGCAAGTTTGCTGACAACACCAAGCTGTGTAGTATGGTTGACATGCTGGAGGGGAGAGATGACAGGCTTAAGACACGCTTAAGAGGTGGGCCTGTGTGAACTGCATGAAGTTCAACAAAGCCAAGTGCAAGGTCCTACACGTGGGTTGGCGCAATCCCAAGCACAGCTACAGGCTGGGTGGGGAATGGATTGAGAGCAGCCCTGAGGAGAAGGACTTGGGAGTGCTGGTTGATGAGAAGCTCAAGATGACCCAGCAATGTGTGCTTGCAGTCCAGAAAGCCAACCATGTCCTGGGCTGCATCAAAAGAAGTGTGACCAATAGGATGAGGGAGGTGATTCTCCCCCTCTACTCTGCCCTTGTGAGACTTCACCTGGAGTACTTTGTCCAGCTCTGGGGTCCCCAACATAAGAAGGACATGGAGATCTTCGAGTGAGTCCAGAGGAGGGCCATGAAAATGATCAGAGGGCTGGAGCACCTCTCCTATGAGGACAGGCTCAGAGAATTGGGCTTGTTCAGCTTGAATAACCTGTGAAGGTGGTGAGGCACTGGAACAGGTTGCCCGGAGAAGCTGTGGAGGCCCCATGCCTGGAAGTGTTCAAGGCCAGGTTGGATGGGGCTTTGGACAGCCTGGTCTAGTGGAGGGTGTCCCTGCCCATGGAAGGGGGGTTGGAACTAGATGACCTTTGGTCCCTTTCCACCCAAACCATTCTGTGATTCTGTAGAGCAGGAAAGGAGAGAGGAAGAGGAGCTGCCTGATGAACCAAGCACTGTCATCATGAGTCTTAGCAAAGCTGAGTGTGCTGGAGGCGGTTTTTAATTGCTGGTTCTGGTGTGCTGAACTGCCACCTCCAGAATAGCCTGCCTGTAACAAGTGCCCAGGTGTTCAGGCTGCGTTTACTGTTCTCTATGGTAACTAAATTTAGACAGAATATAATTTAGAAATGAAAGACACAAATCACTAAATCAGAGGGAAGCATGGCATTGAATCAAATGAGAAAAAAGTAATACTTTCCCCAAGTTAAATAACAATCAGCTCATTTGTTCCTTGCTTCTGGAGCCCATTTTGATTTCATAAGCATGTTTTCTTCCTTGGCACTGTTGCTGTAGAGATGTTTAAAGTATATGTGTGTTCTCAAAATTTCTGCTGTGCCCAAGATCAGCATTGTTAACTTCACTCATCTGAGTGCTTGGTTCAGTCCCCTGGGCCTAGGGAGGGATTGGCTTTGGTTGTCCCACAGGGCAGATTTTGGCAAACGGCTTTAGAGATGCTAACAGGGGGTGGTGGAAGGGGAGAGATGCTCACCACAGGGCTAAGTGTGCATTAAAAACCTATTGCCTTGATGTACCTTAATGCCTGTAGAACTCCTCATCTTCGCAGTGCTAATAGCATTAAGGAATCCTCATGACACCACTATTTATCACTACGGTACATGAGAGGGCAAGAGGGAAAATTTTCTTGTTTAAGACTCACCAAAGAAGCCAAGGGGAAAACCAGTACTTTTAAATGACTGTCTTATCCAAGAATTTGTCTTTCTAAGACACTGCGTTGTAAAAGTAAAAGTATACACTTGTGTAGGCACATGCATCAGTGCTCTCCTGAATAAAGAAATGTTCCTAAACTTGGGAAGCCAGTGCAGCCTTGAAATAGCAGAATGATTCTGCAGGGAAGAGCTGTCAGGTTTTTGTATTTGTTATTGAGCTTACTAAGGTATTTCATCCTAATAGGGTTTAAGGTTAAAACTTGTTTAGCAATTTCAGACTTTTCTCATGCGATTTCTCCTTCCCCATACCCCAATTTGAAAAGGAGGCTGGGGGAGAGGGTGAGGGACAGCACCTCCAGAATATGTGAGGAGTGATGCTTCAGATGCTGGGCAGCGGATGAGAGGAGAGCGAGCAGCTGAAGGAGGTGTCTCAGAGCTGAGCGTGCCCAACAGGGCTGTGGTCGTGGAACTCAGGCTAAGGGAGGCATTGCTGGGACCTTTGGAGTCTCTTCTGCTAGTTTTGCTGGACCATCCTTGGCTGGGCTGTGTAGATCCTGGGCTTTGTCTGCTCGTACTGCCTGTTGTCATCCTTTTGTAGCCAGAGCCTTTTCGGCGTAGTTCCACCCTTGCTGCATCCACCTCCTCCCATCTGTATTTGTTCTCTGCTCCTAGCAGCTCCTTGGCAACCTGCCGCACAAGATATGATCTGCAGCCTCACTTAGAGAATTACTCGACTCTGACCTCCTCTGTATTACAGATTACTTCGGCTTCACAGGGCTTAATCCTGCAAAGAGCTAAACTCTATTGAGGCATCCTTAGCCAAGACTGCCTTCCCAGAGGTGGATTTATGGTTAAAAAAGCAGCATGTGTGGAAGTATGTTAACCACTATAGGGTAGAAATCAGTATGATGAATTGAGTTTTTCAAGTGAAGTCGATAAACTAATTCTAGCTGTATAAAGTCACTTTTTGGGGGGAGGATCTTCTTTCATGAATGAAAAGCTAAGGTAAAAATGAAATCCTATTTTAGTATTATTGATTCTAAAACGCCATAATGGTAGCACTAATGTTTTCTGATCAGTGGTCAGTGAACATCATTCAAGATTTTTTTGGTGTATATACAGAGAGAGCATAAGTCTAGAGATGCATTGGAAGTAATATCTTGTAAGACAAATACTTAGGTACAGCAAAGAACTAGGACACAGATAATTATGTTTCTGATCAAATTAAGTTTCTGCATGCTGAAATATCCATGAAACAACCCTTCTGAGACAGTTTAAATGGCATAAAAATCACCAGCTGTGTCCCTGCTGATTCTAATGCCCCTTGCAACCCGTGTGCTCTGAGATCCACCGCCTGACACCGTGACTTGTTCACAGAAAGGTTGACTGGGTTCATTTTCTCACAGCAATGTCATTTCAGAAACTGTAAAGGCCATCTTTTTTTCTGTACCTTGGGATACTCCATGATAACCTCTTTATTTTCTGTCCTCCTTTAAGGGGGGTGCTCCCACAAACACTGCCTCCCACCTTGGCTCGCACTGCTGTCCTCCTGGGGTCCATCCACCAGTGCTGCCTCCTTTCAGACTGCCTTGTCCTGCCCCGGCAGGCCCTGCAGCTCTGGGTTAGTCCTGGTCCCTGTCTCCTGCTATGTCACCTTTGGGGAGCTGTTCCCGGTTCCCTCACGGCTACTTTGTTGTCCTCTCTGGTTCTTGGTGTTGCTCCATCTTTTCTGCAGTCACTGGGCTGAGGCAGGTACCAGACATTTTTCCTCCCCCTGTCCTTTCACTGAATCCCATTTCCCAGTTCCCGAAAGCCCCCCAAGAGCCAACGCCTTTGGGCGGCGTTGCCCTGTGACTAGGACTGTGTGTGCAGGTCTGTCTCAGCTGTCTTGCACTGTTAGGAAGCTTTTCAGATAATGAGGTATGAAAAAGTGAAACCATTTAAGACCTGGATTAGATCCATGTATCTGCTGTAAACTTGTCTTCCTGAAAATAGAGCAGAAGCTGATGTCCCAATTTTCACTAATGCCTTATTTTGATAATTTTTCTGTTAGCTGGTGGGACATGCTGCTACTCGGGAACCAGGCTCTGGTGGTGCTTTGGCAGTTGTGAACCTCCCTACTCTCTCCGTGGGCTCTTCCCAAGAAGATGGACTAATTGATTAGTAAAGTGCTTGGTTTCCCCCTAGGCTTTGATTGTACGTCTTGTGGGTTTTGTTTCCCCTTTTAAGAATGCCAGGCAGATACTGGTAATGGTGATTAGTGAGTCTGATGCCTTGGTAGTGTTGTCTGAGGTAAACACATGCGAATTAATTCATTCTGAGGAGTTCTGCGTAGCCCACTGCCAGTATATAAAAAAGGGGGCATGGGAACTCATATGCTGAGCTCGCTCTGTTTATGCATCGTGCAACAGACTAAGAGTCAGTATCTGCATATCACAGTTTTGTAGTACCAGTTTAAACTAATTGAGCTGCGTATGCAATGCCTTCTGGACTCTCACTCCTACTAAAAACAGCTGATGATCAGTGCCAGTGTAAGTTACACATGAGTAAAATACTGTTCAGTTAAACAGCTTGAATAACGTAACAAGTGGTGCCATTTTGCATGCCTATTCAGAGCGTAGAAAATCAATCTGCTTCCAAAGCTGGAGCCCTGCCACTTGATTTGTGGGTTTCTAGCAGTTTCAGCCCTAAAGCCCAGTTTACCTTATAGTTAGCATAATCACGCTGTCCAGTCACGGAGCATATAAACTGCACAGATTATGTTCGGGAATTAGATTGTGGAAATACAGATGGGTCTGTTTAATGAGATACAAACCCTCTTTTGCATGAAATGTACAAACTTCAATTATCTGTATGCCACAAGGGACGAAGGATAATTTTGATAATCAAGCTTTCAGAAAATGACAGGAATATTCAATGTTATAAGCATTAAGAATCATGACCTCATCTGGGATAACACAAGGCTTGGGTAACTGAAGTGCTTTTGTATCGCATTCTAAGAGTGTAATAGTATTTAATGTTTGGGCTCCAGTTCGGTAACTGCCATTAGTATCCAACTCAGAAAGATCCATAAGGGCCAAGTATGTCCAAGTGCTTCTCACTGTGACTGGTAGTCTTTATTTAGCTTTTATCAGGGGCAGAAAAGGAGAATTTGATAGCCTGCTTCTCAAAGAAAGCCAGTGTGTTATTTTTACATGGTGTATTTGCTGACTCAAAAAAATATAGCTGGCTTAATTTTCTCTGAAAGTTGTATTTTAAAGGGAAACATTTTCCTTTTTGTTAAGGTTTGGAGTTCAGAGTGTTTTGAAATATTTTTCTTGCTCATTTAGAGCAAATCCCACTTCATTTGAATTAATTATTGCTCCTATGGTGATATTTGAAATGAAGACAATCTTGGATGCTTAAAACAGGGAAAAAAAACACTAAAACTCATCATATGAGTCCTACTGATTGAATCTTATTAACTCTGCATGCTGATGTTCACAAGTTCCTCCATCCTCCTGCCTCTCACTGTCGATGCCTTTTGGTTTTAATGTGTGAAGGGTTTTTCAGAGAACTCCAGTAGAAGTAATCTTCACCATTACCTCACCAGAGTGGTAGGGATCAGCTCAAAATCATCTGAGTTGCTACACACTGAAGTCTATGTTTACATTCTTGGTATGAATTTGCATACTCTCCTGTTTGAAATACCAATGAGTTTATAGTAAATGAGGACATCCTCGTCGCCAGCTGTTTTACTTGACTGCTTTGCATTCTGCCAGACTGTGTACAAGTGTGTCTTCTGCTCCACAGGCAGAATGAGTAGATGGATCCAGACAGATGCCTGAATGGATGGATGGATGTTGTTTGTCTGTTGAGATGCACCCTGGGTCAATTCACAGACAATTGCACGTCCTAAAGACAGTCTGTGGCTGACACTGCTTCATTATTCCACCTCGTAGTGCACTTGGAAAGAGGTCTGTGGCCTATCTGTCAGCTCACTGGCTTTTTGAATGCTTTAAGCCATGTGCTAAAAGGATGCCAGTGCAAGGTCACTCCTGGGATGTAATGCTAGATCAAAAGTACCTGTGAGAAAGAAAATGTCTAAGGCTAGCTCAGGTAGTTCTGCTATAATGTGTTCTTCTGCACAGCATGTGGTAGCTGGAGGTGGGCAAGCTGTACTTCATGGTAGAGTGCAAAAATAACAGTGGTTCATGATCTTGGATGTTCATAATTAAAGGACCATCTGAAAGCTGAGGAGTTCTTTGCAGTGCAGGAAACCAGCTGGATACAGAAGATGACAGGGAACCTGAACCCATGGCCTTGCTGTTTTCAGATCAGTTGGGCTTCTACATGACAATCCTGCAGAAGGTCCTTCAGTTGGTGAGCATCTGTCTTCTGACCCATCTCTTTTCCTTGTGCTATGAATAACTGGCACTGTACACCGACACAACCAGCATCTCATCCTCCGTCTGTACACAGGATATTTGACAGATATGAACTGTTCAGTAGGGTCCTTATCTTTGCGTTTGAGACTGGTTAAGAATCAGTGTTGCACTATTCTCTCTCAGCTCCTTCCTTCTTACACCTGGCTGTAGGTCCCTTTCGGCATTCATTTAAAATGGTGCCTGCTCTATCTACTGCGTTGTTTTACAACAGCACATCAGTAGCCACAGGGAATCTCTGCAGCTCGTTTTCCCATAAGCACCGTTCGTTCCCTGTGACTCTGCTTGCAAAGCCTGGTTTCCCAAACTCTCTGCCACTCTTGTCCTGCGCATTTCATGTGAAACAGAAAATTACTTCTTAGAAAAGCCTTTGTTGGCTGTTAATGTGGCACAGAAAAAGAGCAGAATCTTTATGGTATGACATGCCAGAGGACAGTCAGTTGTACAAGGTGCCGGGGTGTTACACACACAAACCTAGATTTTGAAATAGGAGGTGTGGTGCTTGAACAAAAGTATCTGAGACATTTCGTTTTTCAGGACAAAACTTATCAGCTGAAAAGTGAATAATACATGTGAAAGTATACATGCCAATGATGTTAACCCTCACTGTATCACTGAGATTTCTGTAGGATGACATTATTCACGTGACTTCAGTGGGAACTCTTTGTGTTCTTGTATAGAAAGTGTCAGGCGAAATACTCGGAGGTAATGTTTCAAAGCAGTGCCACCTTATGGTTCATTTCAGAATGGAACGTGTGGCCTCCCACCCATGCAAAACATCATGTATATCTGGCTGGACTCTAACTTTTTGTGTCTGTGACTCTGTCACCTTCTGTGCTTCTGATGGCAGGGGTCAGTCATGGCCTATACCTGTCGCTATCAGGACAAACTGCAGAGGAAAAAAATGCAATTATTAGCCTGCTTCTCAAAGAAGAGCTGTTCCCTCTGTACAATTAACAATTAAGCATTGCTCACATGGGCAAAAAATCCGGCCCCAAGTCCTCTCTTCCCAGACTGCTTGCAGAGCTGCACATGTGTTTTGGGTTTGCATGACAAGGTTTTCGTAGTGGGGGGCCACGGGGTGGCTTCTGCAAAAAGCTGCTGGAAGCTTCCCATGTCTGATAGAGCCAATGCCAACCGGCTCCAAGACGGACCCGCCTCTGGCCAAGGCCGAGCCCATCAGTGACAGTGGTAGTGCTTCTGGGATAAGATATTTAAAAAAGAAAAAACCCCAACAATCATAGGACCTTTTGCAGCTGGAGGATTGAGATGTGAGAAACTTTGCGGACACCAAGATCAGTGAAGAAGGAGGGGGAGGAGGTGCTCCAGGAACTGGAGCAGAGATTCCCCTGCAGCCCGTGGTGAAGACCGTGGCGAGACAGGCTGTCCCTCTGCAGCCCATGGAAGAAGAATGATGAGGTGTAGAGATTCCACCTGCAGCCCATGGAGGATCCCATGCCAGAGCAGGTGGAGACACCTGAAGGAGGCTGTGACCCAGCGGGAAGCCCACGCTGGAGCAAGCTCCTGGCAGGACCTATGGCCCTATGGAGAGAGGAGCCCACGCTGGAGCAGGTTTGCTGGCAGGACTTGTGACCCTGTGGGGGACCCATGCTGGAGCAGTTTGCTCCTGAAGGTCTGCATCCTGTGGGAGAGACCCACAGGAGCAGTTCGTGAAGGACTGTAGCCCATGGGAAGGACTTATGCTGGAGATGTTCATGGAGGGCTGTGTCCCATGAGAGGGACCCCACACTGGAGCAGGGGAAGAGCGTGAGGAGTCCTCCCACTGAGGAGGAAGAAGCAGCAGAAACAACGTGTGATGAACTGACAGTAACCCCTATTCCCCATCCCCCTGTGCCACTGAGGGGGAGTGGTAGAAATGGGGAGTGACGTTAAGCCCAGGAAGAAGGGAGGAGTGGGGGAAGGTGTTTTAAGATTTGGTTTTATTTTTCACTGCTCTGCTCTGTTTTGTTTGATAATAAATTAGTTGAATTCCCCTCAAAGTTTGGTCTGTTTTGCCCAGGACAGTAATTGGTGAACAATCTCTCCCCATCCTTACCTTGACCCACAAGCCTTTTGTTATACTTTTTCTCCGCTGTCTAGTTAAGGAGGGGGGGATGATAGAGCAGCCTAGGTGGGCACCTGGACTCCAGCTAGGGTCAGCCCCCCACAACGTGCAATTACTCTCTAGGGCTCCCATTTCTGCTGAGATGTTGCATTCCAACCCAATGTCACAATCTATAATCTTGATAGCTGCAGCCCATATTCATCACACCCACCGCTGCGATCCTGCCGTTCACACCATGGTAAATGATCTCTGACTAGCCAAGAGCAGGAGGAAGTTTTGAAGTTCCGCAGCACTGTTGCTCATCTGCATCCCTGATCCCTAAAGCAGCATGGGTTTCATGGGCCTGGATGTGACTGTACCTCGGGAAGATGATCTTAGAAAAATCCCTGCAGAAGAAACTGGTCTTCTCAGTCTCTTTCTGCTCTTGTTCCATTTTCTGGCAGGACTAGCTGCTGCCTGGATGCCAAAAGTTTGTCAGAGCTGCTTGGTTGTGTGGCTGCACTGAGTTCCCTGGGAAGTCAATTACATATTGACGTATGCTCATGTGTTAATTACAGCTACTGGTGCAGCTTGGAGACCTCTTTTGTCTGCAGTAGCCTTAACAGTTTGCAAATAATTCTGGTTAGCCTGTGAGAGGAGGGTCACTGAATTACAGGAGAAAAAACCTGGTGATACTTTAATTAAGTCCTGTGTTTAAAAGTAGCAGTTTCTTCCAGAACCACAATGCACTAAGTCCCAGAAGCAGGATTAAAGAAAATGGGATTTCCTCTCCTGAACATGGAAGAAATCCACTTCTCATGGAAATTGCTGCTTGAACTGGAATGAGAAGTGGCACGGGGAGGGATGTGGCTGGGGCAGCTGGGACTAATGTTCAGCCATTACTGCCCTGCCGCTCAGTGCAGTTTACACAACCATCGCCACCGCCATCCTCAGGGTCAACCTGCCACTGGTTGCAGTGGGGGTACAATAAAATAGGAGCCATTAGCTGGACTTCAGGTCTCTGTTGGGCTAGTTCATTCGTACACAGCCCTTTCTTCTTCCGTTTACGCACACAGACGCTACACAGCAGCTTTACCGAGCGTCATGCAGAGGTAGCCAGCCAGCACAACTGCTGAATTCCTTCAGATTCCAGCAACAGGCCTATTTATTGTGAAAGACAGTAAAGATTAATAATGAAAATCTCATAATTAATATTAGCTTAAATACAGCTGCTGGTAGGAATTTGGCTTGTTCACAAAGCTGTGTATGTTAAGTCCTGTGGCTACAGAGCATACTGTGGAAACTCAGTTTCCTATGGTCTTGGGCCTTTTCATTCACAGACTTTTAAAATTAGATTATGCTGTTGTTTTCTGTTCTCACTGTGCACCCTGTAAAATTCCCATCCTTTCTCATACAGCCTTTCTTCTGCCAAATATTTTGACAGCTACATGCAGGCTGCCTCATTTGACTGATTTGCCCAACAGAATCAAACCCTTGTTCTTCCCTTGCTCTGGAGTTATAAAATACACAGAGAGCTCGTCACATCTGAGATATCCGATGTCTGTTTGATCGGTCTGAAATCAACATTAAAGGGTTACTACAAACACATACACTGACTGATCCTGGAAACCTGATTTCCATAGGGAACAAGGCTAACCGAACCAAGTCAGAAGTGTGGAAGATAAAAATGGTAATGATGAGAGTATGGAGAAACAAGAAAACTGTTCAGAAGTGAAGGTGATGTTACTGTAGCTGCCCTGTAAGAGCATCTGAAACCCTTCAGATTACTGCCTTCCGTGATCTAAGGCATATTGCAAACTTTACGCCTGAATGTCTTGACCCACAGACTTGGGTCAGGTTCTTCTTGGGCATGAACTGTCACAGCTTTGCTGTCGGCAGTTTCAACACCAGCAGCATGCTGAACACCAGCCAGGGGTGAGCGCGTTTTGGAACAATTTTGCAATGTACCTTGAACTGTGTATTTCCAGGGTCACTTCAGAAGAACGGTGCTGCTCTGCCTCGGGGCGTCTGTAGCAACTTTAATACATGCTGCTGGTTTGGCAGGCCCGTCTATGATTTACCCTTTTGCTTGACATTATTTCTGTATAGTTGATATTTCTCTTCCATTGCAATAAAGCTTTTTTTAATCAATAGTGATGGTATCTGTTATAAAAAAGATTTATCCTAAGTGAGAGAACTCACCGACAGGGAACTTAGTGTGATTCTCTATGCCCTCGACATAATCTTTCAACATCATCGTCTGTTCACAGAGTGTATTCTCATCCCATCATGGTGGATTTATGGGTGCCACACAAACTATTGGATATCAAAATGATATTTATCTGGGAAATTAAGTAACTGCAGTGTTCGAGCAGTTTCTGGTAAGTAATTTCAGTCCAGATTCAAGTGAGTTATAGACACATGGTAGGTCATCAAAAATTCTGAAATATCTCAATGTGCCAGTGACCATGCGTAGCTGGCTATGACAAACTGTACACCAATTGCAAGGGCTAGATGTCGGAACTCCCTGCTGCCTGATTGCAAAGGCCAGATGTCAGAGCTCCCTGCTCACCAGGCATCTGCTGACATAAACAGGAACCTTACTCAGCCGTATAGGACCCTGTGACTCACAGGTCTATAGCTCTGGTTGTGTTCAGCAGCATGTATATGTTTGCATTTATGGACTCTCACTCTGCATGATGAAATTAATGGAAGGGTTTTACTCCTTTCTTTTTTTATAAGAAAGACGTTTAAGTTTTAGGAATAAAACTGACTGAAAAAATGAGTATATTCTCACTAAAAGTGTGATATTAATGGAATAATAGTTATAGCTTTGTTTTGAAGTCTCATTTGACTCGTTAGCATTTTAAGGGTGTAAATGGATTTTGTTATACGGAGTTTTGAGACAGCAGTTACTGGTTTGACTTTTTTTTATAAATACATTTTACAGAGACAGAAGGTTGTCTTTATAAAGCATTTCTGATTTTTAACATTACATTGTTGAATTGGAGAGACAAAGGAACAAGCATTTCAAAGAGTCTGCCAGATTCTTTAGTGCCAGGTTTTCCCATATGAAAGACAACATCCAAAAGGGTTCAAGGTTATGTGAGTAGAGACAGTGTTTTTTGGTTCTTTTGGTTTTGTGCTTCTGAAGACGCAGTGGCCGAGCGTACGACCTCCCGAGTTCAGGCGGGGTCACAGTTGCATTGCTAGTTAGTGCCCTTCCACAGAGAGTCTTCTGGTGGTTTTGTTCTGTCTATCCTCCCTCTCCCTACTTTTCTTACCTCGGATAGAGTAGCCTTTTGTCACTGCTGTTTGTTTTAACGTTCTCCGGCATCTAACTGTGCTTTCAGGTATGAAGCAGTGACACACTAGTTTTCCAACCCTCTCGTTGGTATTCATGGCCAGATTTAAAGATACGCAGATCTTTGCTTGTCTCCAACAGCATCCTCAGGTTTATAGCACCTCTGACTGTTATCCCTGAAGGTTTGCTTACACTTGCATGCAAGATCTCACCGCTGTATGTGTAGCTGAATGTTGTTTTATTTCTGTACAGCTTTGTGCAAGGTAAGGAGACCGAAAACCGTGCCATGTCTTGCTAGTGGGTTTTTTTTTTCACATCTGCCAGAGCATTGTGATTTGTGACACCTAAGCTGTGATCTGCTTCTAATTGCACCACCAGTGAATACTCACGGGTTATTTTTATGCTGCTTACCTTTTAGTAAAAGGCTTCAAGGCATTCAGAGGCATTTGAAGCCTTTGTGTTGATTGCACATTTTTAACAGAGGCTTGGTTTTTCAAAAGTTTTATTTTTTGAAAATTTTGTATTGTAAAAAAGAATCAGGCTGCTTTTCTCACCCTTTTTGCCTCAACAGTGCACAAATGTACAAGACTTTGATTAAGTGTGCAACACAGAGATTGATGAACATGCTTCTCATGTGAGGGCTTTTTGTTTCAGAGTTACACCTCTTGGTGTATCCCCTGGAAAATTACTATGGATGCTACAAGCTGGATGGAAAAAGTAGTGCTGCTAAAGGGCATGGGGTAATTAATGTTACGTAGGGCTTCATGCTTGCGTGGATCCTGCTGCGGAATCAATGTGTGATGTCAGTGTGAATGTGGGTGAGAAGCTCAGCCTGCGAAGTGGAAGGGGCAGGCTTAGGGTCTGAAATGCAATATAAAGCTTTGCCTTTCAGTTCGTTTTTCTGAGCTCTGAAGTAAATGCTACTGCTTGAATGCTCTCCATTTGGTTTCCTCATTCACAGAGGCCCTGCCGTGCTCAGCAGGAGTGCATTAGGATGGAGAGCTTTGGGTACTTGAACTTTCAGCCTCTTGGTCTGTTGCATCCTTCCAACGCAGCTCTGCAAGAGAAAAAGAAAAAGAATTGTTTGTGAGAGAGCTCATACTAGGAGTTAGGATCCCTGTAAGAGACAGCTTAACCCCATCTCCTTGCGGAAGCTGACCGCATCTTGTCCTGTATCCTAAATTCCTTGCATACAAAATGACTTGAAGCTGCTCCAAGCCCTAGATCTGCCGATGCGATCAGTCCCATTTGTTCTTGTACACTCAGTTTGCTGAGGTTTAGGTACAGATGTTGCACTCCAAATCCAAAGCTTACAGAAAGCCACAAGGTACCCAGTGACTGCAGCAGGTGCTGGGATCCACTTCTACATCCTAACCTCACCGATGCCTTTCAAAGGAGCAAAGGATTAGATGGAATTTTGGAACAGGTAAATCAGCAGGATACAAGGCACAGCATTTAAATCCTTCTGCTTCACCTGCTCTGAAAGTTATGCCTCCACTCAGATTAAGGGATGTGATTTTTATACCAAAACTAGTCTGTGATGTGAGACTGTAATACAAATTTCTAATTTCTATAGGTATACACAATGTGCAGGCAGATAATTGTGGTAAGACCTTGGTTACCCAAAGAGCCACAGAAGTCAAATGGAGTAATTTTTTCTGCCATCTCTAATGTGGTTTTGGATTAACCCCTTACAAGGGACAATGGCTCGTGACGTTCTTATGGGCAGGTTTCTCATGGACCTTCAGGCAACAGGCAGCTCACTGCATCTACTTCCTGTGAACACTGTGGTGGACAGACACGTAGGTCTGTGTAAGGTTTAACATACTTAGAGGGAAAAATAAAGTACAGATCTGTCTGTAGGCTGCCAGAAGAGACTACTGCCTCCAGCTGGCCAGTGCAGTGTTTTCTAAGGCTATGGGGGCCTTGAAATGGAGCTGGAATGTTGGGAAACTTGTGGAGGGGGGCATCGTGCCTCTGTCAGCTACAGTCAGTTCAGGTGTGAACCTGAAATGCACCTTCATTTTGAATTCCACAACTATTCACTTGCTTACAGGCACTTCCTGGGCCCGTTTTCAAGGACGGATGGTAATATTCAAAGAGATGTGAAGACAGATTTTCATTTGAAAATGCCATGAACTTGTAAAAATAATGAAATCACATTTATTTGACACAACAATAAGGATGCACAGACCAAGAAACCTGTGTGTTGTGTTTAAAAAGGGAGACTAGAAAATAACTTCATTCACTGTAACCATCTTTTCAGAAGAGCTAGAGTGTGAGTGAGCTGTAACTGTGTATAGCTTTGGCCTTCAAATTGGTAAGACAGAAAATATTTGTTTTATTCTTGGTCAAAGACATATCCAGTAGCACAAAATAAAACAGAGATTCTTATAGGGAAATGCAGTGTCGTTCTTAGGATTTAGCCATAGGATTTTGTTGTATTCCTATGGCAATTTTCTCTGGTCTGTTCAGATCCATGGTGAGACCTCCAGTACCAAGGCTGTGTGACTAAGAAATTCAGATCCATCTCCTTATCAGCAGCAAGAGGTGGCGAGGCTTGAGCCCGGTTCTATTTTTCCCCCAGTGTTTAGTGGAAGTTTGGGCCCTGGTTTTGTCTGATACTCAGATCGCACTTACTGAAGACCATACCTGGGATCTGCCACCGCACAGCCTGCGTCGCTCAGCCAGCCATGGAGAAGGCCAAAGCTCTGTGGGCAGTTGTGCTGATGCCACTGTCCCCGGGTGCAGAACGCCATGCAGCCGCCACGCACGCCATGTGCCTCCGGCGTCTGCCGTGCCGCACAGCTTGGTCCTTCAGCGTGGGGCTCCCCTGCTGAACGGCACCTGCTGAATTCGTTTCCGATGGTCCCCTCCACTGCCGTGCCCCACCACGCACGTGGCTGGGTGGGAGGCACTCAGGGGAATGCCAGCTGCCCAGGGCAGTGAGAGGATGCCGGTGTGAGCAGCCTTCTGGAGGCATTTGTTAAACCTTAGCTTGCATGTAGTCTCACCAGCCACAAGCCTGCTTCATCAAAAGAAACAGATACCCCAGCTTTTGGCTTGAGACCCTGAAAAGGGGCTGGCGCTCTAGATTCAGGACAGCCTCTGCTCTGCAGAGCAACCTAGTAAGGAAGGTACAGTGGATCTGTTCTAAAGTCACTGCTCTGTGTCTTCCAGGGGGGTCGTTGCAGTCTTCTGTGCATCATTTGCTCCCCCTTCCCTGCAAAAAATACTGCCACTTAATGGACTCCGCAACATATTTTGACATCCTTAAAAGTAAAGCAATTACAGAAATGGAGGAAGATCTTTTTACACATAGCTAAAATGGAAAGCCAAACTAGTCCTTTGAGTTTCACTTTGATGACGCAAAATTGCAGGACCAAAACTATGATAGAATACATCTCCCAAGGTCACCCAGTTCAAAGATTTATCTTATTTTGAACAGTGTACGTGTTGCGAAAGATTTGTTGATTAGGGTTGTTTCTGAACCAGTCTCTTCAAGTTTTGCATCTAATTTCACCATAAGAGCATGAGGTTAAATAATTCTTTACACATGCTCTTGGAGTTCAAAAGAAGTTGCTTCACAGTTGCTGTTTGATCTGATTTCAAGGTCTGCCACAACGTAAACAGAGGGGTTTTTTTCCCTACCTTTGCTGAGGAGTCATACGAGTTTTTTCAGCTACTGTTGCTTCATTTGAATGAAATAACAACAAAACCTTCAAGTCCAGCATTCCTTTCTGAAAGAAAGTTCAAAGTCTTCTAAGTTATCAAATAAATCAGCACCTAGCAACAGATCGCTCGGGTATGTATGGATGTGGTGTGATTCAGCAAGAAACAACTCGGCGATACGTACATGGCCAAACGTGTTTTCTGGCACTACAGGACAGCTGTGCCAGCGTGGGATCTGAGCCTTATGATTTTTGTCTGTTGGAGTCGCAGCTAGGCAGTGATTTTCATTTCGCCCCATTACTTTCTGTAGCTAGCAAGGTTTCTGCATGATCTGGAAAGAGGAGGATCCTGCTGAATCCACCTCCTGTTGTGTGGTGGCATTGGCAAGTCACAAGTAGAATTGGGTGGTGCAAGGGTGCACTGCCCATTGGGTGCTGCTGGTTCACCACCAGCTGGCTCGAAGTGGGGAGTTCGATCAATCTCCTTGTTTACTATTGATAATCAACAATTTAAGATCTTGAGAAGGTGAAGAGCTAGAAAAGGGCTTGAAAGGTGTGGAAGATTCTTCCCTTCCCCTCCACTTTTCATTTTGGCTGAAGGATCTCACTGTGGACAGCAGCAGTGACTGGGGAGCCCAGGGAGAAGCGTTTGCTGGGTTTGGTTCAGGGGGTGGATCTGACAGCCGGGGGAGCCACAAGCTGAGCTGAGCATTACCCCAAACTTCTTCCATGACACCCAATGCACTGATGGGGTTTCACATGGGGAGGAAGTGCCTCTTCCTCCACGGCGGGAGAAGGAACAGCCTCTGTCCTGGGAGGCTGCGCTTGTTAGTGTTGGGAAAACCCTACGAAATGCAAGTCAATATACCATTTGTTGTCTTACACATTAGAATAATTCACAGCAAATACTTCCTTTTGAAGAGGGCAGCAGTTTATTTAAAGATGTGGTTTGTAGTCGTGTTCTTAGCATGATTTCAAAAGGACTCACTTGTTCCTGTTGTGCTATTTCTAAGAGTGATTTAGTGAACAAGAAAGAGGAAGCTCTGAAAGCGGCTGTATGAAAATTGCCATCAAAGGCACAAAATAAATTGAAAACCAGACAGGCCGTGCTATGCTTTGTTAGCGTCTTGTGCTCCAATAAACTTAGGAGTTGTTGCAATTATGGCAAGTAAAAATCGAACCGTAAGCGTGATATTTGTGTCTCTTTTAACACAATGTTTCCTTCCCAAATGGTGGCTGAGAGTAGCTGAAGCATTTTATTCCTCTGTACTACATGACTTAAACAGCCCTTTTTAAATAGTAAAGGGATTAGCTTCCATTTGTGTGTTTATCTTGGGTCTGTTTATTAGGTTTGTTAAATCAAATGATCTAGAAGTAAAAGCTCAAACCCCTGAAGATACAGCACAGTATTCAATACAAAAAAAAAGGAAGAAAATAAGGTTGCAGTATGTACCTCAGCATGTTTTTTATACTAGATGAAATATTACTTGTATTTACAAGCGCAGGAACTAGTTTTACAAGATCTGCAACATTATCAGTCAACACCATGGGGCCAAACACGAACATAAGGTTGGGGCAAAGAGAAGGGAAGGGGTACGGTGTGGTGGACTGGCATCCTTTTCCATAAGACCAGCAGCTCAAGTGGTATTGCTGAGGGTTGGTGTTGCCTATGGTTATCTGGTGCCACTTTACCTTAGTTTAATTCCTTCAGGCAAAAACAAAATATGAAGTGAATCAAAACTTTAAAGATATAAAGTGGAAAAGATTTTTTTTTTCCCAAGAGAAAAAGCAGATTTGATGGCACTGTCACATTCCATACGTATGAGACATTAGTGAAGATTTTTTTTGTTCTGAAAAGCCAAGGTATCATTGCTTTTCTATAAAATCACTGTGGTTTTTTAAGTACAATTAAAAGTTTTAAACAATAAAGAAGATTTTGTGGAACTTGAGAATAGTTTGAATTTTTTATTTTCCTAGGAATTTAGAAAATGCTCATTTTTGCATTGTACCAGAGCCAAATAATCGGGGGGGGGGGGG
>VWZZ01001031.1:419429-432284 GCA_013399095.1 Psophia crepitans | reverse complement strand
GTTGTACAGGAGCAAAATGGTGGGGGGGGGGGAGGGGACAGGGACAGAAAGAACAGTATGAATCTGTTTTTCACTTAGCAATGCCACCAAATGCTATGGGAGTAGTAATTATGTTTATTAAGTTGCTTCAACAGCAAAAGCTAGCACAGGGACATACTTCTCTTGTCAAAGACCCAGCAGACAAATTTTAGGGGGTTCTGTGACAGATGAAGTCTCTCAGAGTCCTTCAGGATCAGCACCCAGGGCTGGATTTTTTGAGAATCATCCCTGGTTTCTGGAGCGCCTTTGGCTGACCTCCTCAAGCAGGGACCATCGAAGAAAATCAAGATGCACAGTGTCCATGAGCTGAGTGTGTTAGCTGCATCGGTCTGTGTTTATTTTCAGTCCTTCATGTTGCGTTAGTGGTTTCATTTCCTTTTGGTGAGCACTTTGCTCAGAAGCTACTGATTCCGTCATACAAGTGACGTCTGAATTAAGTAAACCTCATTTTTAATGAGTATCCAAAATGGCATTTAATCTTCAAAGGTGATGCTTAGTAGGGTTTTGAATGCCTGCTTTGGTCTCCTGTCAGTGCTTTGAATGCAGGTCCGAGAGTTTTGAGCAAGCTCCTCTTGTCCTTCCTGCAGAAATAAAGAAATAAGTTTTCCTTTAAAAAATTGTCATATCAAAATGTTCCCAGTTACTACAGCCGTGTGTTGTTATCACTATGTGTGCACAGATGTGAGAGTTCATAAATAGCTTTTGCTGTACTGTATAGCTTAGTACAGCTGAACGTGCTGTTGTAGAGACACCGTAATAGGAGAGGAGAGAGAAAGAGTGTTGCCTTATCTGGTGTGCAACACACACAGGCAAGACCTTAGCAATGTTTCTCTTGTAGTTTCCAAATCTCCTGGACGTTGAGAGCAACAAATTTTTGGTCTTCAATTCTAATTAAGATGAAGGAAAGAAAGGATGGGATGAACACCACCGTCATCTCTCACAGCGATGGACTGTATGGCACAAGGTAGTAATTGCTTCTTGCAGAGAGCCAGAAAAAAATGATGTTGAGAAAGATCTGAACAGATTGTATTGTCTACTTAAACAAATTATCAAAATCCTTTATTTGAAATTAATAAAGCTAAAAAATTTTGCTCACCTGTAGCCTTTTCCTTTCCTAAATCTTTTTCAGATGCCTTACTTTTGAACTGTATTGTGTGGGTTCCACAAATAGAGCGTTCAAATCATTAGTGCTATGATATATTTCCTGAGGTTCTTACTGTGTATTCTTTTCTTCTGTGTTCTTATAAAACATCTGAAATCCTATCCTGAGGCACAGAAACAAGGTTATTTGATTTCAATTTGATGTTCTTTAACTAATTAACTTACCCTCTTGCTTCAACTGTCTCATGGTAATTGGTCCCAGATTCTTGGTATAAGCTCTACAAGCACCTCAGGGAATAGTAAGAAAACTCTACCCTGTAACTTGGAGAGGACCACTGTGAAAGACTCACCATGATGCAGAGCAGTGCCAGTTACGGGAATGTTTCTGTATCAGGGGAGATAAAGCCATGTGACTGTATACTTTCAAATCACTTTTGTCCTGGGTTATGTAGGTAAAAATACAGCTCTTAAAACCAGCTGTTTTAAACCAAACATATAGAACTTGTGTGTGTGCAGGTTCAAAGGAGTGTGCAGAAGATGTCCTGGCAGATATGTCCTGCCTGTCCATAGGCAGATATGTTGACAGGCCACAGTTCATCCTAAGAACTGAATGTCTCATTTATTTGCATCCCACAGGTTTCCTTTCACATCTGTGTGAAGTGTCAGCCTTTCACTCTGAATTTACCCAGAGCAGCACACAGTCTACGAAGCCACCAGTCCTGCAACCTCAGACCTTTAGCTTCTAAAATGTTTGTGCTTCTTTTTCAGTGTGTGCATTCAGACTTTATTTTCTCTATATCTCTAATGTAACGAAATGCAGGGCTGTGGGCTAGTTTCTTTTCGGGTTTATGGTCTTTCTTCCAGCGTAACTCAGCTGAATTTGCTGGAGCCAGTCTTCATTTACATGGAAGGTTAGTTTGCAGATCCTTGCTTTCTCCATCTTTCAGCTTCTCAATGACTCTGCTTCCCTTCATTTTGTACGAAATAGCTGTTGTTGCTAACACATTAGTGATTATGATGTAATTTTTCCCATCCAGACCGTAATCCCCACCACAGTTTCGAGGCCGGTTTAAGATACAATCTTTGGTGAGGGCTGGTAAAGAAGAAGCTGAGCTTGCACTGCTGCAGGGACACTGCCAGCCCATCCCACCCCTGCTACCACCACCACCACCGTGCTCAGGCAGTAAATGCTGTGTTGGTTAGAAGGACCAGGATGTCCCAGGCAGGAGGGATCTGAAGCAGAAGCTGTAAGTCCACTGAACTTTCTCCTCCGTTTCTGTTTAAACTGTCAGTGCTACCTGTTAGGAGCAAGGACAAGGCTTGTTTTCTCATCCTTTCACTCCCTAATCCTTTATTCCAGAATGGGACAAAACTGCTTCAGTCCCTGGCAACACTTAATACATAGGTGGGAGCAAAAATACTTCACTTATGGTGAAATGTGCTGCCAGCTACACACTCTGAGGAAGTCAGAGTCTCCTTAGGCTGACTTACACCTACTGCAGTCTAGGTGCCTTGTCCTGCTTGTTATGGAATATTGTTTCTATTCTTAGATAAGCATATATTGCTGTAGGCAAACCAGAACACACCAAATTGTATGTGTTTTTATAGTACATTTGTGGCATCAGGGCTGAGAGGAGGAAAGTGGGTTTTTTTCCAGTGCATCCCTATAGAACTGGCATGTCCTGCAGGACTCCCAGACTGTGCTGTTAGATAGCCGGCACCCTCAGCACCCTTAATCTCCACTGCAACGCTTGTCTGGGTGCCAGATAACCTTGCTGTGAATCAAGTGGAGGGAGTAAAGGCTGCTCACTGTCATCTCTCCAAACTACAACAAGGTGGCAGCGTATCTCAGGACATTACTGATGCATCTGCATCTGCGGCTGAATGGCCACTGAGCTACCCCTTCTCTGGGACACCACTGTGTGTACGTACATCCTGCACCCACTGCTGCAACAACACCCCTTAGGCACGCAAGAGTCCTGAGAAGAGATGGTACTGATTATCTGGTAGAATAATGACCATACCAGGTCACACTGTAGGTCTCCCATGACGATCAGTATTAGATACTAGAACGTGAATGTAAGCATCAAGCTGTGTGGGTGTGCGTATACAGATGTAGCTATCGATGTGTGTGGAAGGGATCATTGCTACAATAGCCCACTTTTGGTAATCAGTGTCGTTACAGGAGTGTCCAGCGCCACAGCTCATGTCCAAGCTGCCAGTCTTACTAGCTGCTGATGGTCACAGCCTTCATGAGGTTTCCACATTTTAGCCCACGGATACTTCTGTCCTCCAGAACATCACTGCCAACAGCTACCACAGATTAACTCTGCCATGCAACAGGCATGGCTCTTAACCACAGGCAACTGGGGGCAGTTGTCACAGGCAACAGATCAAAGTAGATGGTAGAGTAAAATGGGTTTTGTTGGGTGCTAAAGCCCATAGGTCTGCCTGCACTTAAATTAGGGTTTCAGAAATCCTAATGATGCATGTTCTCTGGCTGCTGGGAAGAAGAAAGTGACTTAAATACCACTGGGGTGTCCTCACATAGATCTGTAGAGCATCTCAGTGTCATGTCCCATTTGTTGCTTTTGTCCATTGCTCACTTTTCCCACTTGCTTATATTTGTGCACAGAGGAGCTCTTTCTGTATCCTGAACTGAGGTCCTGTGTGCAGCCCTGCACATGCCAGCAAGGACCTGCTGAGCATGGGGACCTCTGCCTTTGTCTGGAAAGATCTCAGAGCAGGAATGAGCTTGTTTGTACCTGGGTGTGTACAGACCCAGAGCCAGTATCCAGTACTCACTTGCTGTGGGAAAGGAGAGGAGGAGATCCTGGTGTTGCTTTCTCAACAGCATGTGGTGTCTCGCGTGCATGTTGGTCTGGCACCCCTGCTGCCTCAAGCTGCAGGCACCAACATAGCATGACAGTCCTCAAGGGCTGTTTTGGCCTCATGGTGGGCAGAGATTACTGGGGTGAGACATCCCCTACCACCCAAGAAAAGAGGACACTGATCACAACCCCTAGAAGGGCTTCTTCATGCTTCTCCCACAGCTTCCTTGCTCCCCGCTGGTTATCTTCCCTGGCTCCTAAAAATCACTTCATTTCCTTTCAGTCTGGTGCCTCAGGCATCTGATCTGCTGTCCTTCACACAGACTTACACTTTGCAACGCTGACTGCAAGCAAGAAGCTTAGAGCTGGCTCTGTATTACAGTGTAGTACGTATCAGGCAGGTGAAGGTCTAGAAAGCTACCTGAGATTGACACTAAGGTGTATAAGCACTGGATGGGTGAGAATTCTAGGACTATTTGCACCCTTCCTGGACCCATGTCTTCACCTGTGTGTTTCAGATGAGCACGTATTTGTGTTTTTTTAACTCTGATTGAATTTGCTTGACTGCATGTTGGCCCAGATACATCATTCTCTAGAAGACTGGGAAAATAATAATTTGGAAATAAGATAAAAAGGGAAAAAAAGACATGATTTTAAGAAGAGTAAAATGGAGGACAAATACCACTACCATCTTATAAAGCTGATACCAATTTCTCATTCATTTGGAATAGCTTTTGTGTTTTGGTTCTGCCGGCTGATATCTGAGCTTTTTGCTTTTTATTGCATCTACAGAGTCCTGATGTACAGCTGTGTGGGAAAGTAGCATTGATTCTTTTAGCTAAAGCAAGATTCTTATCAGAGGTAGTTTTGTCTTCAAACTTCTTCTCAGAGTCAAGATACCTGCTTTCCACTGGAATTACATTCTTGAATTGCTTTCCAGACTGGTTTTGTGGTTGGAATGAATTTGGCTATTCTTTTGCAATCAAAACAAGAATATTTCTTCTGTTGTTTTTGCTTCTGAGGTTTTTCTTTTCCCCAGGACAGTACATAGACAAACACAAGCTTCCTGAAAGCACTTTTGGAATGAAACAAGCTTAAACCAATGACTAGTCACAGAGCTTTTTCTGGTATTGTAGAGATCTTTCCCCTTAACAAGTGGCCCTATGGCTTCAGAGGAAATGGCTGCAGAATTGGATTCAGGCTTGAATTCATTGGAGGTTCATCACAGGATTATTAACAGCTGCTTCTGTTGGTTGTAAATCCTGTCACAGAACATCAGGATTTGGTCATAAAGGTGAAAATTTCCTCTGTTAGAGCTACCTGAGGGAGATAGCCCTGGCTAGGAGAAAGGTGAGACTGGAGCAATGGGGTGGGTGCATGTTTACCTTAATTTTTCAGCAATTTGCTATGAAGGAGTGCAAAGCAGAACTAAAGCTATGCTTAGTCCTCTGGAAGATCAGGTGGCATAAAAGCTGCCTAATGTTTCCTGAGAGCGGCATTTGGTCAGGGAGTATTGATTCAGTTTCTCTTAAGTTCTGATTTCAGGTTGGAATAAATTTCTTGTGGCCCACAGATAAGGGGAAAAAGATTTGGCTGTAGTAGAATATGCAGTCCTTGGCTGAAATGCTTATTTGGGATCTGCTTGGGAAGATGGAGAAATCAATCGCTATGTGACAAGTCCTGGGACATGTGTTTGGTAGTTCCAGAATGTGTTTTACTGCTCTAAACTGCTTGCATAACAGCAGGAATTAAATCCAGCTCCGAGGTTTAAAGTGGTTATTCTGTGAAAATCCCCTGAGTTCAATCTTCTTCAGATATTTATGATCCAATGAGAATTAAACCTTAGCAGAAGGTTTATGAAGCATGAACATGCACATAAGCAAATGCACACGCTTGGATATGCGCATCTGCCCATTTTGCATTGAAGTCCTGATTTTGTACTTGGAAAAAAAAAACCAGTTGGCTTGGAATTACTGAATTAGTGAATTTAGTTACTTGAAGTAATTTGGACAGTGTGTGTGGCTTGTGGAGGAGCCATGAGGGTACAAAATCATAACTTCTCCTAAACTTCTAACTCGTTAGAAGATGAAGTGTATAAACTGGCTCCCTTGCTTCAGTGGTCTCCTGGGACTACAGACTGAGGGGCCTTGTTGAATTGGAGCTGCAGTTGCTCCACAGCATGATAATGGTTCAAAAAGGACTTCCCAAATAGCGTTTTGAGTGTATCAGTCTATCGGCTACTTCAGAGATTGTGTACAGCTGTGAAAGAGGGGGCATGCTTTGCTCCAAAGTGGCCTGCATAGAGTGGGATGCGAGGAGGCTAATAACATGTAGTTGCTGTTTTCAGTAGTGTTTGTGTACTTTGTACGGAGAGAGAAGAATTTAATCCTTTGTGGCAATCTCTGCTTTTGGAAATGCATAGGTCTAGCGTTATGTGTGTTGCACATCTGCCCTCTCCCCTTTTCCACTTGTGAGGGGTGTGGGGGTGTGGTGTTAATCCATAATAACATCTAGGGAAAGAATCACAGTTTTAAAATGTTTTCTTGTACTAGTTTTTATTATCAATTTTCAGCCTTTTTCTTTTTGTGGCACACTGTGTAAAAGATGCTGTGTGTACAGTATATGGAGCAGCAGCAGAAGATGAGCTAGCCTGGGAAAAAGAGCAGACTTGGAAGACCTAGAAATACTAACATCATTTTGAGCTAAATTACTAACTTGTACTTTGTAGTAGATAAAAATTGTACAGGAGTAATTTGCTGGCATTCAAACATATATCTGAGAACACCTGCTATTATAATTTCAGCTTTATGTTCCAAGTGAATAGAATCGAATAAATGTTACATTTTGTTCTCATTTTCCATATACAGACTTCAGTTTTGATTTACATACACCATACCCTGTGGAGTGTTTTTCTGCTTCCTCTGTTTATCATTCTGTATATTTTTCTTGTACAAGGCAATACTTTTCAAAGATTTGCTCTCTTTCGCAGGCATACTGAATGAGCAGATGTATTCCCCCAACGTTAATTGTCTTATTCTGTAAACAATTCTAATAAGCCGAAGCCAGAATATTACATTTTATGTTAAAGACGATGATAGTCAAGTGAGTAGGCAAACATACAGAGCCTGTTTGTTCTGTGCTTGGTGGTACTTGTACTGCCAGAGTGTTCTAGGTTATCTGTCCCTTCTAGGATATTTTGGTTTGTTTATCCAATGTTGTGCTTCTGAACGCTTCGATCTAGCAATGTATGTAGTGCTTGGCAGGCCGGGAGCCTGAAGTTAGAGAATTTCTTCATTTATGCTATAGATAGATAAAATGATTTGAAATATTCCCACTCAGCTGCTACTTCTGATGGTTCACGAACTGTACTTTCCTACTCTTTCTGCTAATCCTCGCTAATGCAAGTATTATTAACAAGTTTAATAAAAACCAAATTATATGAGTTCTAATCTGAATTTTTGGTTTCTACATTCACATAATTTTGCAGTGGTAACATGAAGTAATAAAATATTGCTCTGTTAGCTTTGTAAAAAAGAGAATTTATCTTGTGTTTAAAAAGTAGGCATAATTAAATCATTGCTAACCAAGAAAACAAATTAAAAGTTCTTTCACTAAAATACTTAATTTGCAAAAACCCAGGGGATGATGGGGATTGATTCTGCGATGGGTGCTTAATTTGATGCTTCTGGTGCATGCAGTGCTTTAATCCTAATGACTCTCAAATGATGGAAGAAATGAGTTGTGTTCATTTGTCGTCGCCTGAGAATCTGGTTTGCATATATCAAATGCTGCAATCAGTTGAGAGGACTGATGGCAAGTGACAGTGAATCATCTCATTCCAATGAATCTGCGAGCTCCCAGCAGGTTATCACCAGGTTTCTCTTGATACCTGTAGACCTCACACTTTTATCTTTCTGTTTTGTAGTCTTTCAAACTGTCCTTTCCAAACCTGTATCATTTGTGCAGACGCAGACTGGGCTCTGGTTCCTTTCTTGCCTTTGGAGAGTTGCAGAGTGGTTCTCACAGATGGAGAAAAGCTCTGAAAGGGAAGGAGACCTTTTGCTCGTGTAGTCACGACACATGCTGCAGGAGCAGCCATGTTTTGATTAATGGGAGGAAGGCTGGGGAGAAAGGGGCACAGAGCCTTCTGGCATCCCCCTTTCTCCCATGGCCTATGGAGAAATACTCAACCTATAGCCATAAAAACTTCATATGGCTGTGCATTATCCTGCAAAACACCATGGGAAAGATTTGTTTCTAAAATTTGCTGATGTTATCTTTTTTATTATTTCGTGATTCATCCCTCATTTGTCTTTAGAATGCTCTTCCAAATAGAGAATCAGTAATGAATTAGCTTTATGTCATTGACCAGGGGTATATTGATGACAACTTTGTATTAAATATGCTGGTTTATGATGAAGGTTGAAACTCTTTCCCTTGGCTCCCATGGCAAACTGAAGGAGGGATGGCTTGTGTTTGTCCTCCAGCCCAAGCTGCATCAGTAAGGACTGGGTGATGGCGATGCCTTTAAGCACTGTCCCTTCTCAAGGCTATGGTGGTTCTGCTTTCCTTATCAGGCAGCAGTATCAGAAGCAAACAAAGAAACAAAAAAGGGCTTGTGAGCCAGCAGATACCTTGTATGACATGTATTCATACAGAAATTGCTGTGGCCTCTGGGTTACCCTTGTTTATGTAAGGGAGAGGATGGCAGAGCAGGAGGAAGGCGTGCTCCTAGCCCCACGGTGCAGCGTGGGCACCTCACACTCTGCCGGCATCAGGCACGCATGTGAAGCCAGGGTGATGGCGGCGGTTGGGCTTCAGGGGAAGTGAGTTGCCAGAGGTCTCTCTCAGGCTGGTGATGGAGGTTTTTCTTGCCGTGTCTCTGCCCTCGGTCTGGGAGCGCAGCCAGCCCCGCTGCTGGGTTCTGAGCAGGCATACCCTGCTGTGGAGATCTTGCCCATAGCAAAAGAACTTCATGTTTTACTGAAAACAGTAAACAAAAAAAACTCTTTCTGAGGAAGTGCAGGGTGTCCTTAGCTTCCTACAGGCACTGCCACTGAAATGATGGTGGTTTATACTGTCTGGTCAGGGATAAACTTACCTTCTCCAGACATTTCCGTAACATTCCCTTAGCCTGAGCAGCTGAAGAGATTCTTACTTGTTTCCTCTTAAGGTATAGTGTTTCCCAAGCATTTAGTGAGCTGAAAATGGGGGTGTCTGCAGTGTCACACAGTAGGAAAACATCAAGGCTATTTGATTAATCTCTTAAGTTTTTGACATGCTGGTGAAGTACAACAAACAAGCATGGGCCCCGTGAATTGCCATGCTGCTTCTAAGGCATATGTTGCTTCTAATTTTTGTGTGAATGGTTGATACTAATTAACACAAAAAGAAAAGAGATGCTTTTATATTTCTTTTGGAGCACTTTTTGGTGCTAGAGTTGCCCATGAGTGGATTTGGACTCTCTAGCACTGTCACATGCAGGGATTTCTGTGATTAGTAGCCTCTCTCTCCCGCTGCTGGCTTTTTTGCCCTGTCTCTGTAAGTATGCTGCTTTTGTTTCTCCTTTTCTCTTTTATCCTTGTCACTTTACAGTAGAAGCTCTAAGTCCGTGAACCGCTGCTGTGCCTCCCTGTCCTTTCTGTATCGATCAAGTCATCTGAGACAGAGAGAACGCCTTGAGGGTCCCAGCCCCAACTTTGCTCTGGCTGTACATTGAAATGAAGGGAACTAGCTGTGCTTTTAGTGGGGTGATCTGAACCCTGGGCCTCCGATCTCGTTCTGATGCTGGCTGTCCCATCTAGAACTTGCAGATGTGTTTCCCTATGAGAACAGTGTGATGTGGTTGTTCAAGGAACTGGGATTTCTGTAGAACAGAATTTCCCATGCTGCAATATGGAAAAATCTCATCTGACCAGTTCATGATACAGAATGAATAATGGGAATGGGAGTCACATGGAAAATGTAATATGGTCAGTGATCCTGAGCGGTAGCAGAGAACAGAAATAGAAAAATCCTGGACTAAATGCTACAACCCCAGTTACTGTTCTCATGACACTTAATTATCTGTCGCTGCCTTTGGCCACCCTGCGGTAGTCCATGCTTTCTGAGAAGTGATCATTGCTTGTTTGTCTGTCTGCTTTTGCAGCAGCATGACATGGACATATATTTGTGATGACATCTGATCTCCACAACTACCCATTCTCCGTGTTGCATTTGTGCAGCTGATAATATAGCACAAACAAGTGAAGAAGTAGTTATTTTAAGTCAGTTCCAACAGATTTCTTAAATCCTTTAAACTTCTAATTCTGTCCTCCCATGTGCTCACAGCCCCATCCAGATGCTGCCTGTACTGTGCGTGGAAAATGCATGCTCTTTATTTCACTGTCTCAGTCGAGACCTAAGCAAGTATCACACGGTACAGCCTTCCTGTTTCGTAGCAAACCACTGAGAAACACTTTCTGGTCTTGTATTGTGAAAGAGCATAAAAAAAAGCTGTGTATTAACTGAAGATACAGAGCATCTCCTACTTCTGTCTTGCAGAAAGGCTCTTCATCCTGTCATAGGAGGAAGAGCGACACGATCTGTCTCTGATAAATCCACATTAGCCTTTCCTTAGCACTCTGTAACTGGGTGCTTGCAAAGAGAGATCTTGTTTCCTCTCCTGTTTCCATGTTTCCTGTGAACTGTAGTTCAGCGGGGCCAGGAAATTACTGATCCGTCAGCATTATTTATTACTGCCAGAAAGACGGCAAGCTTTCCACGGAATGGAAGTTCCCACACAGAGTCTACTCTGCCTCGTATGCAGAGATAACTAGAATCTATTTCACTTTGATTTTTCACCGCACTTTTACAGAAACTGTGTTTTCCATCTATAGTTTTCATGAAAAACTTCTGTCAAGCTTACTTTCAATAATCACTACTGAATACAGTGTCCTTTATTTAGTGAATGACTATGGCAGTGGAAATTGTGTAGTCTGCTTTCCAAAATTGTGGGAGTCAGGAAGCAGCGTCCTATCTCTGACGCAAAAGCATTGATCTGTCTGTAGCTGTTACTGCTGGGACATCTAGATACATCAGCCCAAATTCACTCCAAAGAATTGGAGGCTTTTAAATGACAACTCATTTCTCTTTGCACAGGACGTAGAGAGTGCTTGGACAGCAATTTAGGTCCCACAGTTAAAGCCGACAAGTTTGGGTGGATGAACTTGGGCAACAGGGAGCAAGTAAATGCACTTTGAAGCAGATGATTTACTGCATGAATTGTTGCAGTCACTTAACCTCCTGAAAAAAACATGGGGACATCACTAAAAGTGGAATGGCCTGAGAGGGACTCTTTGTAATCAGTTTTGGCCATGATTGTGACTATTCAAAATGCTGAGACTAAAAAGACAGGCTGATCAGCCAACTAATTTGGGTTGTGATCCAAATTGCAGTAAAATTAATGGATGGACTGTGACCTCATAAGAGCTAAACTGAGCTCTAATAGATAAAAGAATTCACCAAGCACAAGACATTTCAGAATATATTTCTTGCCGTTTAAAAGTTATATTTAGCTTAAAAGTTTTAAGCCTCTTAAAATAGTATCTGCCTATGGTGAACTGCAAATGACTGGTCTGGATTACAGCAAAGCAGGAGTTAGTGAAACCTGTGTCCTTGTTTCTCCTCAAAATTTTTGGTTTAAGATTTTCTCCATATCTTAACCCTACCAAATATAACCTCCTTTGATTTTTACCTTCATTATTTTTCATGTTAACATCTTGCACGATTTCAGCTTGCTAGTTTTAGGGGAGAGATGAATGATAGAATCAGGTAGGTTGGACAAGACCTCTGGGTGCCTCTGTTCCATCTCCTGTGCAAAGCAGACCCAGTTAGAGCAGGTGGCCTGGGTATGTCGCTGTTGAGTATCTCCAAGGATGGAGACTACATGGCCTTTCTCAGGAGTCTATCCCATGGTCTGGCCAAAACAGAGCTCTGTTGAGCCGATGACGTCCAAAATAGAGCTCTGAAAGGCATTGCCATGATATCAGTAGATGGACAATCATACTAGGTTTCCTCTAGAAACAAGCAAGCATTGATAATTGTAGAGAGTCCTACAGAGATCATATGTGCAGTAGATACTCCACCCTAGTATTTTTTATAGCCTCAGTTAGGGTTTAGCTAGAGTGTACACAATCTATAGTCTTGTTTTTCAAACAGGGCGAAACCCCAGTCTCAGCTTGACCACTGTATCTCCTGTTAATTTTTTTTCTGGTTGGATTTGTTTGTTGGCTGCTACAGAGCTTGCTATTTAGGGCTGATCCTTCAGATCAGTGGAGAAGATCTCCAGGAAGCTGTGGTGGACATGAAGGCATCTGAACTGGCTGCTGAGTCCTTTGACTCAGATGTAGTGGCACTTTCCCTGGGGCATTACGTTAGCTCTGATAGCCTTCGAGCAAACACTTGGGGATGGAGTCTGCTGTGGTGCTGGTCTCCATCCCTGCTGAGCTCCAAAAAATCAATTTAAGACAACCAGAAAAGTCCAGAGGAACAGTAGGGCCTAGACCTAGACTTAAAGGTGACTCTGCTGCGCCAACCCAGGCCAGCAGACTCTAGGGCTTGCCTCTCACAAGATTTAGCCACCTCATTTGCTGAGGCTGGGCCCCGCTTTGCCAAGATGGGACTGCAGGCAGCTGCCAGGACTGCGGGCAGCTGCCTCCTCCCCTCCCTGTTAAGGTCTGGCAGTAATGCTGCAGTTAGTGCTTGGAGGGATGGAGGCTACTCTTTTCTTCTTACAGCCTCCTGGAGATAACGTCAGTAAGCAGTGTGCATCATGCTATGGGAAATACTAAATGCAATAATGTTTTCATAAGATCTGAATTTTTTTTTTTCCTCCCCCCCCCCC
>VWZZ01001031.1:332974-415119 GCA_013399095.1 Psophia crepitans | reverse complement strand
TGATCCTTGAGGTCTCTTCCAACCTTAATTTTTCTATTCTATTCTCTGATTTGAGGAAAGCTGATATTGTATCTTGCCATTCCTCTGCACTTTCTTACCACCATTCAACGACTGCCTTGGCTTTGGGGAAACATAAGTGATGCCTTCAGTGTTCTGTTAAGCAGAACCCATTCCAGGAGCTAATCCAACCCAAGTCAAAATGTGATGAAAGTGAACTTGAAAGGAAAAAGTTTTAAAAGCCAGCTGGTAACCACCCTGTGAACCTTTCCCTCCTCATTTGGGTTCATTATCCCACCTGAGGAAGCTTAAAATCAGACCAAGTGTAGATGTTATCAAATATGACTCTGTGTATTCTGTAGGCAGAGCTCTGTGCCGCCTCCTGACTCTGCTCCATTTTTAGCTTCGGAGTAATGTAGTGCTCTCATGATTTATTACACAAAACATTCTGGCAGCAGAAAGGATCAAGAGTAGGTGGGGCCATTATAGCTGTTATCTAATTGCTTTTGAATGTTAGGGACTATTAAAAAAAAAAAGTGCAGCCTTTTTTGATGTGTGCTCCAGGTTTTCCATTTTGTGTCCAAAAAAAAAACCAACGCACCCCCAAAAACCCAACCCAGAGTGGTCTATCTAAGAGCTAGCTGGCCCTCCCTAAACAGGGCAAGATCCTGAAAATCACTGGCAAAACCTCCCAGTNGAGTCACCGTCCCTGCGGGTGTTTAAGGAAAGGTTAGATGCAGCACTGAAGGACATGGTTTAGTGGTTAATAGGTGGGGGGTGGGGGTCGGTTGGACTAGATGATCCTTGAGGTCTCTTCCAACCTTAATTTTTCTATTCTATTCTCTGATTTGAGGAAAGCTGATATTGTATCTTGCCATTCCTCTGCACTTTCTTACCACCATTCAACNACCCTCCCTAAACAGGGCAAGATCCTGAAAATCACTGGCAAAACCTCCCAGTAACCTCAGGAGGGGCAGGCTTTTTAATCCCTTTAGTGTGACCACAAAAGAAGCTTCTCCCTGATCTTTGGAGGACAGCCTGGACATCTCCCCTCCCACCTGTCCACACGCCTGCTTTTGTAAGATGGTGCTGGAGGGGAACAGACACTTGCTCCTGCATCTCCTCCCAGTGCATGGCTCCCCCAGCAGCCTCCTCTGAAACTACCTGGATCATGGTGCAGGGAAGGGGGGGGTGACAGGGACAAACTCATAACCAGCAGTAAATCTCTCTGCAGGCTCCAGTGGATAGAAGACAGCTGAACGTGGGAGCACGGGAAGTACTGGCAGCTATCAGAAACCTCACCTTCAAGCACAGCGTAATTTTTTCCCAGTACAGAGGCATCATGTGTTGGATGATGCAATGGGCCACTTGTTGGTCATGTGAACAGGGAATGGCCACAGCACTAAGCCGCATCTGTGGGTTGTGTAGTGGGACTGAGGAGAAGGAACTGTGTCACTCTGAAATATCCTCAGCATGTATATAGGGCTGCAAACCCTCTCCTGCTCCATGTCCCCTTGTGTTGGGTTTGGCTGCCTAAGGAGACCATATATCACGCCAATGAGCTGTGTACAGCACATGGATGCGCAGAGTGACATCTGTGTGTGGTATAACCCAGGCCTGCCTGAAGATGGGTGTGAGGTAGGAGCTAGCACATGCTTTCTACTCAGTGCAGGAGGGAGCAAGTGCTGTGTCCTCAAGATACAGCTAATGCAACCTGCAGCACCAAAACAGTTACAAATGGGTGTAGCAGGGCGAGGCAGAGTATGCCTCTTGGACGCAGGTAATGCAGAGAGCGGGAATGATCTGGCTATTAATAAAATATCTAGAATATATGGGAAAAAATAGTATTACAAAGTGGAAAAAGAGGCACGCTGGTGGTTGCAGTCCTTTGGAGAAGTTTACTTCTGCACTGCAGAGCAATGAGGCTTGCTTTACTATTTTGTTTGATCAAGAAGTGCATTAATCACATTATTTGGTTTATTCTTTTGCTCTTATTTATAATAGCTTGAGAATGAGAGATGGCCAGTCTCTCCCTGGGAGAGCTTAGGGCATCTGCAATCTATAAGCATTCATATCTGCTGAACTTTAAACTTGATTGTGTGTGACTGGGTAGAGACGAGGAGCAAAGGGTTTATTTAGCCTGAATTGGCCTTAGAAATCCTATGATGAAGATACAAACCAGTGTACATCTTTTATAAACTTCATTTAAGTCCATGAAAGGAAAAAAAAGGCATAACTGGAAAAGGAGCAAGCCCAGGTCCTCTGTGCAGTTTCTGCTTTTCTGTATATTCCTACAGGATTTCTAGCCTTTTTGTTACTGTTAGCTAGCAAAATTAAACCTGGAAAGGTTGCCCACACATCTTTGCTTTGAAAGAGCAGCCTCCAGAAAAACTGTAGGCACCACATGCCCTCCTGCATGTTCTGTCCATCCTGGACAGCCAGGGTGAGCAGGCTGGTCGCTGGCAGACCTGCTATATGGGCTCTGTGCTGGACAGGACATGTTCCCGCAGTGCAAGAGGCTTTGCATTCATGCAAGAGGAGGAGGAGTCTGGTTTTGAGGAAGGCTCTCAGGCTATCTTTAGCAGACAGACCACTGCTGGGCTGTACTTCCAGAAACAACCATCTAGTCTGACTTCAGTGCTGTTCAGGTCCTTCCTGTTCAGCTCGCGCTTTTGTTTCTCTCTACGGGGTAACTCCTACAGACACTGCATCCAGGCAGAAACCATCTACCTCTGCAGGTTAACGGTACCTACTTCTCACCTAACCCTTCTAACCTTGCTGGGAGAACATGATCCTTTTGGACTGCTTAGGTAACACTGTTGGCTATCTGTGTAGGTTGCCTGTGTTTAGATATTGCTTGCATCTGCTTTTCCAGCCATGACTAGGTGGTCTGCTGTGGTGGCGGTCTGGGAGTAAAGATGTTCTCCAGATGCTCAAACACTTTCTAGTTTGATTGCGTGTTCTGCCCTTTTGCAGAGGTCTTATTCTTTGCCTCCGTGACAGCAAGCTGTGTTGTGTATGTGCTAAACGAGTAGTAGTCAGACTGAAGAGGTGACTGTTAACGTAGGACGGGTTGTGTTTGTATCCTGACTGCCAGGAGTTTGGCAGTAATAACTACCAGTGATTAATTAGATTATATGAGCTGTATGTGATAAAACCAGTATCTACTGGCGTTGTTTTACTTTTGAAGTTCATGCAAGATCACAAAATAGGTCAATGAGCATTTCTGTAGTCCTGTTCGCAGCACTTAGTGGTAAACACAGTTGTTTGGCTCCATGTACTTCACAATCTTTCTTCAGTTTGGAAAAACAGAGAAAGACTTCCATTTACAATGTTCCAAATATATTTGTCATGTTCCTCTCTCATCTCTTGTTTTGCAACGGCTAGTTTTGAGCATTCATTGCTCAAGTTAGCAGTTGACTCAGTTTATGAATCTATTATCATATGTCTTTGAAAAATTGGCCAGGAGACCAGTTTCACTGGTGCTGACGTGAATGCCCACATACAGAACACAATGGTATAAATGAACAACAAATTTACCAGAGGTCCTAGCCTGTTTTAACTAGAACTAATTTTTCGAGTGGAATAAATCAGAGAGTTGTCACCTTCCTTCCTTTAAATGTAATATGCTTTTCCTTTCTGATATAATAGCCAAGATATTCCACACCATATTTGTATTCTTATTGTATTGACTATAAGACAAGACAACATAAAATTTCTTCAGAATAAGAAGATATTTCTGGATTTAATGACTCTTTATTCTGAATAGCAGTTGGCAATGCAATAACCTTGGATTTCGGGGGTGGCGGTGTTCCTGTGAGGGACAAAAGACACTAATTGAAAATGGAAGGAATTGTTTCACATGATTATCCCTTGACTGAGTGGTCCTCCATAGTAAATGCATTTTGAGGGTTGGGCAAAGCTGGTTTTTATAAGGAAACCTAAATAGGAATAGTGTACGTGAACAACAAGAGTGTACAGAGGACAAAGCTGCTGACACTGTAAGAACAGGGAAAACTGAATTGGGAAAGGACACCAGAAGTAGAAACCAAACAGACAAGCAAAATTGACTTTAAAAAATGTACTGTACTTTTTCTCTGTATGCAAAGCAGCAAAATGTTGGGAGTCGAGCAGCCCAGAGAGAACTCCTGCTCTGTTGCAGTTTAGTTTGGGACTGACTGCCTGGCTCAGGGTACTCTTTACCTAACTTCAGGTAGCTGAATCTTGGACAGGGACAGCCCAGGTCAGCCATCTAATCGCCAGTGGTAATCAATGGGGTTTAAAATATACAAAAGCCACCATGCAGCAGTGTAAATAATACAATTTACACTGTTTAAAAAAAAAAAAAGATGAAAAAATGGTTTACAACCTGTAAGTTGTGTAGATAACCATGCACAAGATAGCTCAAAAGATGAGGTAAAGGGATTGTGTATGACTTTATTTCTCCTGGATTGAGAACTCTTTCTTATTATCAGTATCTAAGTGTTAGGCTACAGCCTGTTGGTGAAACCCTCCAGCACTTTGGGGGTACTGCAAAAGAAAGCCTGTTGCTAATGCTTGAGCAATAACAAGGCTGTGCCCTCTTCTCTGCTCCATGGTGGAAGCCCCAGGGAATGTTTCCTCCTAGCTAGATGTCGCTGTAATTAGTGTGTGTAAATATGCTACCAAAGTAGTAGACATTACTCCTCACAGTCTGGGGTTGTGTGGACATTGTGTAGTGTGCCTGACAAGATCCGTCTGTCCAGTACAGAGCAATACTGTATTTGGAAGCAATGCGGCTCTATTAGGAGCACCACAGGTAGAATGGCCCAAAGACAGCTCCCGGAACAAACTTGGTTTTGTTGGTTCATCTGTCCTCTCTGATAAAATTACCTATTTAATGACTCATGTGATTGTTGAGCATACTATGGTGGTATTTTGCACTTATTCCAACCCTTACATTTCTTTGAATGCAGTTCTCTTATGGAACTAGGTGACACCACCAGAAGTCTGCAGGAAGCTCAGGTTCCACAAAATGATATATCATCGTGCCCTTGTTTTATAGGTAGCCACTCAGGGATTAAATGCATGGGCTTAGGCATCTTAAATCAGCTGCTCATCAGGCAACTCTCACTCTTATTCTATATATTGGGTGGCAATAACTGGGGAAGTTGCTTGTTCCAGAAGATGTCTGTATGGAGTTAGTGGTTTTCTCCATGTGTGTGCCTGTGGGCTGGCACACAGTGAGACTTGGGCTTGCCTTCCATGTTAGACTCAGTGTCTGAAGGTTTCATCCACTGATGTATAAGTACTTCTCTGCCTGTATAAGGATCTCAGGATTTCTTGGGATAAGAGTCACCTGTAGCAGGGAGACCTTATCCAGTGGTGTGGTGGTCTGACATCTGCCTTGCTAGAAGGAATACTGCAAGGTCTTTGTTCTTTCTTATGTTATCAGTTGGTTCTCTTAGTAGGAGGAGATTTAAGAAATAGGCTCTCAAATCCACAAAAAGGGTTAATTAACCATAATAATTGACAATGCAGCGTGTGTGTTAAAAACCATAGAGGTAAAGGGAGGCTATTAAATCCTTGGAGAGCAACTAGCCTGATGTGCTTGGATTTTTAACTTCTTAAAAGTAATGCATTGTAATAGCATTATCATTGCAAATATCAGTGAACCGTTGCTCTTGGCTTCCTCTGACCTAACATGGTTCCTCATGAGAAGACCAAGACTGTAGCATTTACATCCAGTTCAGTCTCTGTCAGTTCCTCTATCTGAAAGGCAGCAGCTTCTCTCTGGTTTTGATCCTTAATAGTCTGTAAACATAATCCTTAATCCTTTGATCCGTAATAGTCTGTAAAATAGTCTGTAAAACTATGCATCCATTGATACTGCTCCTGGAGCTAGAGGTGTGCTGTGTTATTCTTCAGCCTTCTACTGCTCAAGGTTGAGGTTCATGTAATGATTTAGGTGACAAGTAGCAGCATATTGGGAGTCTCACCTGCTCCAACTTATGCACCTCAGAATCTGTGTTGAACAATGAACTCCATTTTAAGAGAGTAAGAGGTTGAGACACAGAGCATGAGATGCCTTCCCAAGAGGGACAGGACTTTTATTCTTGCATCTCCAGTCTATCCTAGCAGGGTAAAAAGGCTGTGAATGGATGTAGGCCAGCCTTAGTGCAAATCATAACCTGCTCTGGGGTTTATTTCATCTACAAACTCCTGAGGTCAGTGTTTGCTCACAAGACTCAGAAGTCCTCTCCTCACTGCAGGGATTCCTGGGTGACTTCTGTGTCCCGTGCGCGGCAGGAGATCAGAGCCGCATGTTGTGGTCTTTGCTGGCCTAAAATGTCTGTGCTTCTGTGAGCTGGGAACCAGCAAAAAGTGGAGCAGTTGCTAGTCAGAAAAGCTGATAAACTGCATCAGCACAGTGTTTAATGTAAACCCTTATTTTGCCCCTGTTGTGTTAATTGGGTGCTATTTTGAGTTCAGTGGGGGATGCAGTGTTAACCAGACCCTTGTTTTGCTGTTACTTCTTTAAACAGTTAACTTGACGCCAAATCCCGCAGCACAATTATCTCCATTATTAATGGCTTTCACTGCTAAAGTATTTTTAGCCTTGTAAGAACATATACAACAAAAAGAAAGGAATCCGCTAGCAGATAAACATAACAGCTTAAGTAGGGCTTTCACTGTGGCGGTTTTTCATACTGCCTTCAATGCTGGCTGCCTGGAGTGTGTGTAGGGAAGAGCCTCCGTGTGACAGTGTCCTACTGGTGGTGTCTGTCCTTGAGGTAGTGAATTGGGTGAGAGAATCTGTCACGGCTCTTGAAGTTTGCTCTTTTTTTTTTTCTCCATTAGGACAGGAAAAAGTTTCTACCTCTGACACCCATTTGCATGTGTAGCCCTCTTTTGGAAGATTAACAACATAATAAAGTGTCAGCCACTTAGGCCTTGCCAGTTTACACCAGTCCTGTGCTGTGAAAAACCACTGCCTTCCTTGTGCTTTCTGGTTACAGGCTTCAGGCAGTGCTGCCTGCAGTCAGGATGACTTGGTCAACTAATTCTGGCACTTGCTAACCAGGAGGAAGAAAAAGAGATGTTTGTAAGAGGAGAAGTACAGAAGAATGGCATCCATCTTTTGGAGGGGCAGGATTTAGTTGACGTTGCTAACAATAGAGATTTTGTCCCACGTCACTGGCAAAACTTTATCTCTGCAGTTTTCATTAGTGGGAAGAATGGAAACAAATATATGGTCACTTCTGATCCCTAACAGACCATTCATCCTCATGGTTGTTTGACCCTTTTGTGTCTTCTAGATACACAATTTCCAGAAAGCAGTGGTAACTGTATGTACTTAAAATTTACCAGTCTGAACACTTTCATAACATCTGTCATACTTCATTCTAAATCTCCTATTTCTAGAGTATTTTTGAGGTTTTAAGATTTCTGTTGTGGCTTTTCTTTTCCCCATGGTAGCCCATGAAGGTACCTGAAACCTTGAAGAAATTTAGTTGGTTGTTTTAATTAAAAATACCGAATTATAGAAAGTGATTTATTTCCTGTTTTTTTTTCTCAGTTTTATGATTATTGCTTTTATAGGTGTGTCTCTATGTAGTGGCATGAGTTGGCTTTCATTACCTTGGAAGACAGACCTCTGCCTCACCCTTACTTTCATGCACAGCTGAGCTGAAAGTTGTGCACATTTACTCGAGATGGAAAACAATAACGTACGTGCTCTGAGGAAAAAAAAAAAGGGGATGTTACACTGTGATTGCATTATTAATGAGACACTAGTTAAAGTGTTTTGGTTACTTTTTTTTAATATAGTTTCTAGATCATACTCCATTCCATGTTCCTTTTGCCTTTACAAACTGATAGATTTTAGATATATTGAAGCAAAGTTATGGAATGTTTTAGTTTTATTATGGAGAAAAAATAAGGACACTTATCTTTCTGCAGCTAACACATTAATTGGCATTGCCAAGCCTGTATATAAGTACATCCAAAATCCTTCATGGCAAAAAGAGGAAAAGCTTTCCAGCATCTGGCTTCTAGAAATATGCCGGGATTTATGGAAGAAGGTATAAATGATTGCAATGCAGCTATAAAATCTACTGGTAAAATCTATAGTTAGTTTTCAATTGTTCAAACAAATTTTAAAAAAACAAAACAAAAAAACTCCAAACAAACAAAACAACCCATGCCCCTTCCCTCAAATTTATGGCCTCACTTGAAGCCCAGATGAATTTTGCCTTCTGGAGCAGGCTTTGGCTCACACTCATACTTTAAAAGGTGTTTATCTTCAGAGGACACATGTTAACAGGGAGGGAAATTCTGTTGGACCATATTCTTCATCACTGTGAATTTTCCAAGTATATTTATGATTCTTTTCACATCTAACTGTAAATCACCTAAAGAAAGTGCCCCACACTTTGGTAAAGCTTTCTTCCCCACGGCTCAGCATCCCCGCCCCCTCTCTCAGTTGAAACCCTCACTCTTGGTTACATCCCATGCTGACAGATTGTACATCTTACTTGGAAACCCTGGCTGACCTTTAAGGATATGGGGCTGTTGCCTGCCCATGAAGCTTGTTCTAAGTATTATCCTCTTTCCTCTCCCAGGCTAGCACTAGACAGGGGCTGCCCTTGCCTTTCTAAAAGTTGCCTTGGAGGTAGGAAAGGGAACAAGTCCTCTTTTCGCTCTCCCAGCACTATCTGCCAGAGGTGAAAGCCTGTGTGCCGGCTGGGATGCTCCCCTCCTGTATTCCCATCTTCGGCGCTGGGTGAGCTCCTTGCAGCACTGGTGGGGGAAGGAGGGATGGCACTCCCAAACCAAGTGACCTGCATTACTCCTGATAGGAGGAATAACTGCTGCTGTTAGTATTGCTAATCTTAATACAAATATTTTTGCTTGAGCATCGGTAGACTCGGGCTTAAGGCCATGGCTCTGGAAACAAACCAACTTGGATTATGTATTCTGTTCCTTGCTTGTATTGTGCCAGGCACAGTGGGGTATTGCCCTAGACTGAAAGTGCCACTGTGTTATAACTAATAAATAATAACATCTGACAGTAACTGTTTCATTACTTTAAGAATCAGACCCTTTAGTGGGGGATTTGCTAATTGACAGACATGTTATTCATCTCTGCATTTCTGTTAAGGAGACTGTACCAGGCTCTTCAAGTATCCATCTCAGTACAAAGATGCAGAAGTCATTAATCATCATCGTAAAAAAAGAAATAAGCAATTAGACAAATAAGTGGGACTTCAGTGCTTAATGGCTTGTTTTAGGATTCTTTGAAATGCTCCAGGCAAGTGAAATAGATACTGAGGGATTTCCCATGCTGGTTGTACCCTGTGTCTCTAGGTGACAGGAGAGGCAGGAGGCAAAGGGAGGGTGGTGTGGTGATCATCACAACTTGGCTTTGACTTGCCAGCCCTTGCAGCCATGCCGCCCTTCCAACAGCCTGCCAGAGTGTCCTGGTTCAGCTGAGAGTGAGTTAATGTTCTTCACAGTACCCAGTACTGGGCTGTGTGTTGGGTTTGTGCTGGCAGCAGCGCTGATAGTGCAGAGATGTTTTTGCTGTTGCTGAGCGATGCTCACACAGAGCCAAGGCCTTTGCTGCTTCTCGCACCGCCCCGCCGGCGGGATGGCTGGGGGTGTGCGGGGAGTTGGGAGGGGACAGACAGGGCAGCTGACCCCAACTGACCAAAGGGACATTCCATACCATGTGGCGTCATGCTCGGTTTATAAGGGGCTGGGGGAAGAGGAAGGGGGGGCAGCGGCGTTCAGAGTGATGGCGTTTGTCTTCCCAAGTCACCATTACGCGTGACGGAGCCCTGCTGTCCTGGGGATGGCTGAACCCCTGCCTGCCATGGGGAGTGGGGAATGAATCCCTTGTTTTGCTTTGCTTGTACACGTGGCTTTTGCTTCACTGATTAAACTCTTGTACCTGAACCCACGAGTTTTCTCACTTTCACTCTTCTGATTCTCTCCCCATTTCCGATGAGGGGACTGAGCGAGCGGCTGTGGGGTGCTCAGCTGCCGTCTGGGGTAAAACCACGACACAGGGTGTGCCTGGGATCTGTTGGTCCTCTCTGCCTTGGCCACCTGAAACTGCCTCGCTTGTGCCGGGGGCATGAGAGGAAAGGGAGTTTTAAGCAGAGGTGTGGTACTTGCCTGAAAATGGAAATTCCCTTCCTGGTTCTGACACACAGTTCTGGTGATGCCTGAGACAAGTTGCTTCTCTCCCAATTTCCAAAGTGGAAATACTAATTTCCTACCACCTTGCCCTGTTTCCTCCCACAAATGTTCTTTTAGGAAATGCGGAACATTTCTGCACTTTACTGATAAAAAAAATGTTTGCTTCAGCTCTGCAAAATGACACTTAATCCGCACCGATGTCTTCTCATGGAGGTGAAAGACCCGTCAACCCTGCAGTGATGCACTTCTCGAGTTTCCATCATGAATAAAAGGGGCAGTAATTCTGACTGGGTTTCTGGGCTTGTACGTGGATCTCACTGTAGTAATTTCTTGTTTCACAGTTGATTTTGAACAGTTGGAAATTGTTTTCCTGCTTATGAGTCCTCATTTGACAGAAGAATGCCACTTTTCTAACTGATGTTTTTCAGTTCAGTTTTTATCTTCCACCTTGGTCACAGACTGGTATTTTTCCATTTATTAATTGAAGTGTGGAAATGCTGATTTGATGGGTTAGTCTCTGCGATTACTGTCGTCTGACTCCACTCCAATAAACTGATGTCCTGATTTTGGCTGGGATAGAGTTAATTTTCTTTCTAGTAGCTGGTATAGTGCTGTGTTTTAGATTTAGTATGAGAATAATGTTGATAGCACACTGATTTTTAATTTTTTTTCTGATTTTAAGTTTTTTTCATTGTTGCTAGGTAGTTGTAGTGTGTGCACTGAGTCAAGGACTTTTCAGCTTCCCACACCCTGCCAGGTGCATAAGAAGCTGGGAGAACCAGGACAGCTGACCCAGACTGGCCAAAGGGATATTCGCTGCCATATAACATCATGCTCCCCATGCACATGGGGAAGTGAGCCAGAGGCACAATCATGGCTCAGAAACAGACTGGGCGTTGGGTTTTCTTTTGCAGGTGGTGAGCAATTCCATTTGTGCATCACTTTTTATGTTAAAAAAAATTCTTTTTATTATTGACATTGATATTATTTTTTATTGTTATTCTCTTTATCCTATTTATCTCTACCTATGAGATTTTTTTTTTTTCCCATTCTCCTCCCCATCCCACTGGGGGAGAGGGGTGAGTGAGCAGCTGTGTGGTGCTTAGTTACTGGCTGGAGTTAAAGCATGACAACTGGGTAGCACAGGATTTATTCATTTTTTTTTTCCATCTACAAGATATGAAGTGGAATGAGATGAGAGGAAATTGTGCCAAACGGTGTTCCTGCTCCATAAATCACACTTCTTGCTCGGCCAGCTGTCAGTCCCCTCCTGTGCCTGGGAGAGAATTTCTGCAGGCAGTTTTGGATGCGATCTGCAGGCAGGGTATGGCCCAAGCCCTGTCCCCAGCTAAGGGAAGACCACACTCTCTTCCAACATGGGTTTTGGCATATAACGAAAAAATCATGGCACTCATTTTCTTCCTGTCATTTCAGCAACATCCTCATTACATTCATAGCTTTAATGCCAGCCGACTAAGGCACAGGAAGATTATCTGCATTAGCTATGAGCGTAAAAGCAGAAGTGATTGAATTGTGCTCTCTCAAGCCATCCCTACCTGTCAGCTGAGCCCAAGGAGCTGCTCGTGTGCCTGGAGCAGCCGCTGGGATCGGTGGCAGCCAGAAGGCAATTATTCCTCTAATTTATGCTGACATGGACGTGAACTTGGAGGATGGGGGAGCCAAAAAGCAACTGAACCTTCTTGAACATTTCCCACCCTCTGCTGGTGCTAGACAGAGTTCCTGTCTAGTGACTTGCTTTCCTGTGCCTGGGTGGCATCAGTGAGACTTCTCAAACCACATTGGGGAAAAAAAATTAAAAATAAATCATGCTGAGATACAACAAAAACAATTCTTAGGATCCAAACTTTCTTCAGACAAAACCCCATTTTACCATATGCTGCAAAACTGTCCCATGAACTCCAGTTGAACCAGACTTTCACAGATCAAGCTTATTTTATTTTGAGGAGTTTGCAGACTTGGAGTAGTTTGGGCAGTATTTAGTAATCTGTGGTGTGAATGTGTAAAGCAGTGTAACAAAGTGAAGTGAAGCTCTAAGTTTGTAAAACTCTGCAATGACATTTTTATGAATTTTGTTACTGATCTTGAAATGCAGAGAATAGCTCAGCACCACGTAGTCCTCAGCATCAAATGGCCCTCTTGCTCTGCAAGAAATTTTGACATTTCAGTGTATTTATCAAATATATTTTGATTTTAAAATGAACTGAAGTAAACTGAACCATGTAAGTAACTTCTACTTATGAGAATTACCATGCTAAATTCATGCAAACATAGTCCCACAGGTGCAAGAACATTTGCAGGACTTTGCTCAAAAGGAAAAGGGCTCTGGCCCCATTTACAAGGTGCAAATATCCTACTTTGTAACCAGAAATGTCTTTAATTGAAGCATGACTTTCACTGGCAACTTCTGGTTTTGTTGTCAATATATGCCTTTATGCTCACTGATGGGACAAAATTTTTCCGTGAGCAGAATTCAAATGTGCTGGTTTAAATTCATGAGTGGAAAAAGGCCTGTTATATTTAATACAGAAAGGACCACTAGATATATTTCATATTTTAGTGGGCACAGGAAGGGAGATAAAATTAGCATTTATTCATTATTTATCTACTTTTTAATATTTACGACTAGCTCTAGTTGTACTCTATTTCCTTTTTTATTTTTTTGTGAGTGCCAGTATAGTTAGATTCTGTAGAAGTGATATTTTGGGGCAAATAGCAGAACTGCTGACATCAAGTATTTAAAAACTGAGACTGACCAAAACAACTGCTTTCTTCACTCATCTTATGATTCCTGAGCCTTCAGATGTACTGAGCTCCCTTTCCACACTTTCTCTAGGAGAACTAAAAGCTTTGAACTTGACATTGTGATTTTTCCTGTTGGCAGGTGATGCGGTCATCACAGATTCAGACACTGGACCCTTCAGCATCATTGTGGAATTCATTATAAAGTTATGCGAGCTGGAATAGTGCGTTGGAAGGCTTGCATTCCTGTGGTACGAACTTTGTGATCCTTTAAGTGAGCAGACATGATAATGCTGAGTATCTGACTTGGGCTAAATTCTTTGTCTAGAATTTGAGGGGAATAAAAGGGTTCATCCATTTTGAGGGCAAGATTAAGGAAAGTAGTTTGGTCTTGTCTGTTTGCTGGTCTTTGAGAGTAGGCTGGTGGGCTGCAAGGACCTGGTCTCCTGTGATGAAAAGGAGTAAAAGCTTTTTGTAATACACAACAAAAAGTTTTTTGGTTCTTGCAAGGAACGAAGTATGTGGCACATGATTGTGGCTGTTTTTGCCTCCTCTCTCACAGGCTTGGGGAAGGGACTTGGCTCCCAGATGTGCCTTCAGGCTCTGCTCTGCTCTGAAACAAACCCAGAAACACAAATATCCGTTTCACCCCTTGCTGGCCTATGGGATAAGAAAGTCCCCAGGTAGTGCTGTTGAGTTTCTCTTCGTCTGGTGGCAGCTAGGCACGAGATACCTCACTCCCAAAAGGCATGTAGGATGCAGTGTGACGTGCTGGTGGGCCTAGCCTGGGAAGGGGCAGGACATTTCCTTTTTGTGCAGGCAGTTAGCTCCAGACCACCAGGTTTGGCCTCAAAAGCCAGGGTGGGTGGAAATTTTAGTTCTGGGAAAAGCTTAAGTGGGAAAAGTCTTGGAAGAGCTTAAGTTAGAGCTCTCAAACACCAGGGCCTCCCAAATATAAGACATGAGAGTTCAGGAAGCTAGACTTTGCTCCTACTCCTCAGGGAACATTTTGTCTCCTTAGAAAATTTGTGTAGAAGAACTGAGTGATCCAACTCTAAACCATATCAATTAGAGATGCACTTTGAATGTATTAAGTGCTCCAAAAGTGCAAAGTTCTGTGCAAAATGGAACCAAAATTGGTGGATATTGTTGCACTGATATTCCTGTGTCTCATTTTCCCTCCTGTAAAATTGTACCCTGTAATTTTCTAATGCATTTAAGATAACTTTAGAAAAGTTTAAGAAGTCTGGGGGTCTCGTGATCCCACAGACTCACTCTGGGAGTCTGCTAATGCCCTTGAAGGAGTGTGGGGTACAGGAATTGGGAAGTGACATAAAATGAGAAAAACCCAGCTGTAATGTTAGATGGATAACAACAGCAAATGCCAGTTTCTTCATTCAGGTATGATACAATTGTTTTATTTAATTCTTGTCCTTTTTTTCTGTATCCTTCAGTGTCTTTCAAAAGTACTGCTGTTGCGGTATGCTCCGACCAAGTTCCCTGCAAGGTCAAACAGAAGTCCAGGACATGTTTTGCAGTCCTGGGAAGCATGGCAGGTCCTGCTCATCTAGGCATAAGCACGTGGCTTCCCAACACAGGCTTTATCTTGCCACCCCTGAGAGCCCGTGAGAAGCACGGGCAGCCAGAAGACAAGTGCATGCTAAGATGTGCTTCTTGCTGGGAAGCCAGTATGTGCATGCTCCCCTGGCATGGTGAAGTTGCACCAGCTTCAGCAGAAATGGCTGTTGTGGTTGGTGTGCCCTGCACTGTCAGTTTACAAGGCCGGAGGGCAGCTAAGCACTGTAGAAGTTTCCTTGTTTCAGAACATGATTTGTTGCTTCCTTGTTACCCAGCCTTTGATTTTCCTCCTCCTCCTCTGATAGGGCTGATCTCTTGTGTTTCAGGAGCACCCTCTTTCCTCAGTCTCCTGGCAAACACACTTTGCTGTTCTCTTCCATCTTTAATTGCCCTTGGTCTACTCGAGCCTCCCTTTTCATTCCCACCCCTCCCTTACAGGGTGTCTACCTGCCCATGATGTTCCCAGCTCTTCTTCCTCCTTCTCCTGAGCAAACCTTTCCTCCGTGCAAGCTGCGTCTTGTGCCCATACCACGAATCGGTGGATGGAGATGCAGCTTTGTTGAAATCATGGAGGTCGTGCTGACCTGTGCTTGCTGAAGCTCTGTCAGTACTTAATGAGCAGCTCTGAGAGACTGATCCCAGATACGGCAGGTGGAGCTGGGGAAGAAGGTGTCCTGTGAGTCATTAATTGTGAGTTTGTTTTAGCCTGCCTGATCCTGTAAGTGAAGGTCTGGCGTTGTGGAGCCCAGTATTGAACCTAGGAGATCACTGAATAGAGTTATTTGTAGGTACTTTGGCACGGGTGTTCATATCAAGAGCTATTAAAAATAATGAGATGCTGCAGCTTTACTAATGATTTAAGAGATTCTCCTTGCATCTCAGTATGAGGCTGATCGGATGCAGCAGTCTTCATGATAGCATCCCACAGTGTTTTGTCTTTATGAGTACATCTTGTTCTGGCTTGTTTCAGAAATCCGCTCTTAGCTCTAAGGTCTGCAATTGTTGGCATGTAATTAGTACCAATATTGCGGTGCTATTACTGCACTGGTCTGAACTGCTGGTTATTTTTAGATACGATGTTCAGGTTTTGTTGCGTAGCTTATTTCTCTCATCGTGAATCAGCAGGCCACTGAGTATAAAACAATGCTGGGTTTTAGAACAATTAGTGCAGACTTATGTAGACAACAGTTACTCAGTATTTACACAAATGCATGTTTACATGGAGACTGTGGTCCAGTCTCAGGTTGAGGGGGCCCCTGGTCAATATTCTCTTCTGGTGGCTTGAAAGACTATGTACACGTCTTGCCCACGGGCCAGGTGGTTGAGTGGACTTACACTTAATCTGCAGCAAAATCAGATACGTAGCATGCACACAGCTTGTGTAGGTAGTATCTACTGTAACTGAAACTGTGATCTGTTTGTCAAGAAGCTAAAACCTATGAACCTCTTACTGAGAAAGTCCTCCGTAAGACATAAATTTGGCTCTAATAACAGGAAGCTTGATTTCATGAAAACTTGAGTAGAAACTAGGACATGCTGTGTCTGAACCCTACAGCCAATGTCCAAGTTCTCTCCATTTGCATCTTTTCTTTGACTAGAAAAACGTTAGCCCTCCGGTGGCTGTAGTGTCCTTGAGTCCCAATTAGTATTAATGATAGATTGTGCAGCTTGTGTATATAAGTGGCAGCTTCATGTTTTGGAGATCTTCTTTGGATGCCCTTGGGATTTATTCACAAATAAAACTGTATTCTCTTTCCCTTTCTCAACACTGCCGTTAAGGAGAACTTGCTTTCTGTTACACCTCTCAACCAAGACCAAGAGGTGCTGAATGTAAACACCCACTGAACCTGGTGAAGAAAAACACCCATGCAGCTGTTCAAGATACAGTCCTTGATTCTGCAGGAGAAACTTTTAAGACTTTAATATCCCAGAGAGCAGGCTGGTCTACTTAAGGGTGCAGACTGAATGATAGGTAATTAAAGCTAAATTAGAAACAAGCAGTTTCTATCTGTGATTTTAGAATCCTAGAAAATATTTACATTAGAAAGGAAGGCATTAGAGCACAGAACTAGGAAAGCAGAAATCAGGATGCTGCTCCAACTCAGTTGTTCACTGCCCATTTGTACTAAGCAGGTCATCACAAAGAAAGAAATGGGGTCAGGAAACAAAATGGAATTCACTCTAAAATAAAGCTGAATCTGGGGAGAAATTTTCATAGAAAGAGGAAATACTTGAAAGGTTTAATTTTGAAAAAATCCCAGGAGTGAGAGCTTGCAATTAATCAGTTACGATGTTGCAATGAATATGAATTATTCTTTATAATTTGATAGTGTTCAGAGGTATCAACAACAAATGAGCATTTGTTTTTTAATAGAATCTATCATTGTTTCACCTATACTGGCTGGCTAAATATTGCTTAAATGTCAGGAGTGTTATGAAGCTTAATTCGTTAATGTATTTAAAGAGCTTTGATGCTCTGTGCTAAAAGATGTCATCAATATAAAGGTAATGATAAACACATTTTAGTACCATTTCTGGATTTTGTTAGTTGATAAAGCTCTCTAACGTGCATCCCTATGTACGTTTATGAAAATGTGCATGTTTTCTGTTTCAGATTTCAATAACTACACTGCTCTAGTCTCATGCTGTGCTTCAGAAGGAAATTTAGTGATAGTTATAAAAACTGCATTTCTATATAGTGGCACTTTAAGCCTTACTTACATTTCAAGTGAGAAAAATATATCCTGAGATATGGCTGGCCAGGGCTGAAACTGCTGCGTACCATGAGCAGACAGCGTGTGGCAAACTGTGGGTCCAAGCCTGTGACCCCACCATCTAGAGGGTTGCTAGCAGCCTTCCCTGTAGAAGACGAGTCCATTCTGTGGATGGAGAGAGGATGTTTCAGCCCTTTCTGTATCCAGCTGCTGGAAGAGAGATGACCTCATGATTGGAGTAGCTGAACGTTGTGATATTGAATCACAAAAACTGAAGGTGCTGTAAGTGATTTGATGAAACTGGTCAGGACACTCCCAAGCACCTCCAGCTACAGCGATCACGGCCTCATTTCTCTGGGTATGAACATGAGCCTCCTCTGTAAGCAAATGCAAGAAATTAGGAGCACTGATAAAACTATCCTGTGGGCACTCATGCAGAGACGTGAAATGCTAATGTGGTGGTTCACCAAATGAAAAGCAGCCTCACTTCAGTGAGGGACTGCAGCTAACGGAACAGAAATATTTCTCAGGCCGGTTTTCCTCTCTCTGAGGACTGAGCAATCTGCCCTCCGCAGGAAAGCAGAAGAGAAACCCTCCTAAAAAAATTGGTTATTAACTGAAGTGTAGGGGCTTTTTAAAATTATTTTGTTTTTAGTTCTGGAAATATCTCTTTTCTTTAGGGAAATAAATATATCTTTATTAACCTTGCCAGGAAATACGGCTAACAATCATCAGCTCTTTTTAGCATTTCATTTCTAAATGCATACATGTGAAATTCCTAGGCCTCAGTGGGCTTTCTCCGTGATGACTATAACCTGCTTGTCTTATGTGAGCTGAATCTAGCAGCTTCTTTCCAAACTTCTGGCAGTTGTGATCCCCATCAGGGCGTTCCCGCACCTCATGCTACCTCATCCCCAACTTTAATTGCAGCTGGTTAGGGCCTCCAGTTAGTGCCTTTCTTCCCCTTCAGCTCCTTGTGTGGTTGTGTTTGGGAGGGCAGGAGGACTGCGAGGACTTCACAGGCACCATGTGTGGATCTCCTCCTTCATCTCACTGCCTCATCCTCTGCTGCATCTCCTGGTTTCCTGGGCTTTGTTCTCAAGGAGGCTGCCACACACTTGACTCACCCAGCCTCTCTTTCTTCTGCTTCCCACTGTGCTCTAGCATGGGGCAGTCACCCCTCCTTGCCCCATTCCTGCTGTGGCTCTGTTTGGAGAAGTCAAAGTAATTTTATCCCAGATCTTGCATTTTGAGTTCTTGGCTTTCTTGGCCATTGGAAACTCACAGGAAGGTGCAGTATATGGGGAGAACAAGTCTCCTGGAGTGTCCTGGTAAATGGAAGGCTGCTGACTCCCGTTGGGGTGCTCCAGGCTCCAGAATTGAATACTGTGCACTGCCAATCAGTCTACTTTTGTTCCATGACAAAATACAGCTTGGGATTAATATGGTGCAGGGAGGCAACTCCAGCTGCTTCTAATTTCCTCACTAGGAGCCCATCTGTCTAGCTGCCAGGTTGTGATGCAGTTGTATTGCTAGTTACATTGACTCATACTCTCTTTTCCTAATGATGCACAGAGATCAATTACCCATATGTTGTTTCCAGTGCGTATATCTGCCTTTCATGCAGTCCCTCCCGAGGAGTTACTGACATTCCCGTGGAGCAGGAGAAATGGATGGGACTCCTGCAAGCAGCCTCTCTACTAATCTTTGACGAGATCCTGAGGAGGGAATGGAAAATTGTTTCCCTTCCCTTACAGTGTTGTGTGATTTATGTGCATATGAGTTCTCTTTAAATAGGTTTTCAGTTCTTTTTGATTTCTTCATTAAAAGGTGTGTCACACACATCTTCTTCCCATTGCTTGTGGCTAATCTGCAGCTGAGCAAGTTTTTCAGTATCATGTCAAGACTGGAAATAGAGGAGAGTGAGCTGGCTCATTCTCGGTGCAGATGGAAAAGGCTTGGGGAAAATATGCTGAATATGCCTGCCCCCTTTACCGCGAGGGCCTCAGACTCACAGGTATGGCAAAGAATCAGCATGTGCTCGTTTATGGTACTTGTTTTATTTGTATTCATTTGCTACCGTTTGCTGTTACTTCAGTGTCAGAGATGTTTGTAATTAATTAGATTCTGAGTTGCTTCTTAGTTGCCCCAGGACTAAGCAGTGTACAACACTGTTAAACAGAGCATCTTGCTTCAATCATATTATACTGTGTTTTGCTTTCTTACTGAAGGCTCTTGACTTTTTATTAGGTTTATAAAATACTGATGTTAACCCTAAGTGGACTGGGATTTGCGTGGTGAGAGAGAAAGCCTATTTCAGGTCATAGTGCCACAGATGAAACTTAAAAGTGCTCAGTCAAGCTCATTGGATTCCTTTTCCCAGAGAGCCAAGTGGCTGATCTGCTGGACCACTTGCCCTCAGCAGCCGGAGCAGGATGGAATCATAGAATCATAGAATCATTAAGGTTGGAAGAGACCTTGAGGATCATCTAGTCCAACCATCCCCCTACCACCTATTACCCACTAAGCCATGTCCTTAAGATGGTCTGTGGTGGGGCCCAGACATGGTGTTTATCAGTGAGGCTGCTCATCATCCTTGCAGAGCCCTACGTCTTCTGGCTTCAATAACGCTCTGAGTGCTAGATTAGAGAAATGCCTCAGCACTTGTTACTTTTAGTAGGTTTATTTTGACTGGACCCAGTGAGGTGATAGGAAGTAACAGAACTTTCTGTACAGAAAGGGAGAGTTAACATCGTTTACCTTAGCTTAACTTGGCAGAAGCAGAACCATGCCACCTAACCTAGCTTCTGAGATATGTCGAAGTCTTGAGTATTCATTCTTAACTATATGAAACTTCTTTACATGAATATTTCCTCACTTAGGCTGAGCAAATATTTTAAAATGCTTAATTCTTCCCTAATTTTATTTTCCCAGAGTCTTTACCATGACAGAATCAAAGAATAAAATTAACTGGTGGTGCAGCCGTTCTGTCTTGTGGTTACATGTGCTTTCCAGTAAGCAGAAAAGTTTTGCCTTCGTGTTTTGCCAGGTCAACACTCTTGTAAGAGGTAACGGGATGATGATTTGTTAGGGTAGTTGGTCTGTTTTAAAAGAATTGAATAACAGTCTGAGGCATGCACAGCATGTCAATAAATAGCAGTATTGCTGTCTGCAGATATTTCTGGGGTTTGGTTTGCTTGGTTTGGTTTTTCTTTTTTATGTTGCATTACTTATACTTAATGAAGGGAACAGATTACTTAAAGGCACGTAAGTTTCCAATTTGGATCACACTAGTAGTTCACCAACTCTAGTTACGATGATAGCTAAGTGCATCAGAGGAAAGTATAATAATATGCAGCATAGAGTGTACTTCATAACTTGTCTCCACAAAAATGACCTTCTTGACGACTTCTGTCTGCTCCCTTTCCCCTCTTTCAGTTGTGAAGACGTATTTTTCTAACATTACTTCCAAATTTGCTATTTGTAAGCTGTGCTGTTGTTCCTGGGTTGTTCTCATACAGAATTGTTTGGGTCCACAAATGCTTCTCATTCCCCTGTCTGAAGCCATTTCCTAAGCTTGCAGGTTAGGTCCTGACCATCAGGGCAGACTTCAGGTGGCAGCTGATCCCCAGGGAACCACAACAAATATAGGATGTCTGTGAGATACCTGTGAAGGGAGGGGAAACGTCTTTAGGACAGAAAAAAAACCCTGCAGAAAAGCTAGGGATAAACAGATTTGGGAACTAGCCTTGTGTAGCAAGGGAACCAAAATACAAGTTGGGCAGGATGGAAACTGCTTTTGAGTTTTACATTCTTGGAATAAATTCTGTCAGATGACAGTGGAATGTGTCTCGGGCTGAGTGGAAGTGCCTTTGCTGTCTGTTATTCTGTGAGAAATCCACCACCCTCTAGTGAACATTTTCTTGCCTGCTTACATTTGCCACTTCTCACTGCATCACTAGCTACCTGTGTGTCAGGTATTCACAACACAGCGTTGACTTTTCACATCACCCAAGTGAACCTAACAGGGTATTGAGGTGCTTGATCTCATCCAGACCCTTTGACAGCTAAACATAAAGGCTGTGAACTTCATTTCCATCATCCTCAGGTCTCTGTTTACACAGACATCAACAAGTGTCAGCAACATGTTGAAATGAGCTGATGCAGGAGGCACCTCTACAAGAGGCAAGCCTGGCCACACTGTAGAGGCTGTATACTTCAACTAGTCCAGCTAGGAGAAGAAAACCCAAATGCGATGGAATCAGGTATTTTTGTATGTTGTAGTAAATAAAGAGAATTGCATCAAAATCCCACTTCTTTGAATGCCAGACGAGTCAGCCAGTAACCCAAGGCAATGTCCACGCTCGCATCCCCAGCACTCAGGACAGCAGGTAGCTCCCCAAGGCTTGCTCTGAAAGCTACTGCAGTCTCCTCCTGCTGCACTTGTTCAGCCACGCTTGAGGTTTCTTCTGATGCAAGCCATCTCTCCAGGCTTCTCATGCTGAGCTGTCACTCACACACGCATTTCTAACCAAAACCATTCCCTGCAGAGCTTCACCGTTCAAGGTTCAACAGCCTTTGGCCTTCCCCCAGTTCGGAGGGCAGGAGGGATGAATACATACATCTCTGTCAAGAAACATCTGTCAAGGACTGTTTAGCTAGCTGGTCCCCAAGGCAACTCTGTGTCTCTTTAGCTCCTTCACTTTTTTTTTTTAATGCTTCTGTGAATTTTGGATTTTCTTTTAATCTTTTTAGGAGACTAGTTTTTTGCCTGTAAAGGAACATGATACCACTGTCCCCTCATTGGTTTTGTGGAACGTATGTATGTTTCTTCTGAATTTATCTGGAAGATTGAACGCTTCCAGACATAAACACATTAAATTATTAAAGTCAGGTATTTGTAAAGCAATTAATTTCAACCAAAACTTTTCAGTGACTTCTGGCTGACTTGCAACTTTTGCCAGGTCAACTGAAACACAACTCTTTCTGCAAATAAACTGTTAATATACTGACCGAGACTTACATGCTAGTCTAGTGTCCTGTTGAAAGTTGAAATCATCTATGCCTTGATAAAACATGCATGTTTCCTATGTTTTTTTTTTTTAAATAAATTTAGTCAGTTCATAAAAAATGGAGAAATTATATCAATTCCTAATCACTGCCATGGAGGCACTACTCTGGCAACATGAAAAGTATGTGCATCTGTCAGCGTTTCAGTTTGATTAGAAAGGTTCAGTATTATCAGTTGAAACAGATTTGTGAAGTGGACACTCTTTAGAAATCCAGGAGTAGTCACCGAAAGGTTAAATGAATGGAGGCACATTATGTATTTCCCTTTCTGCCCCCACCCCCCCGAGTAGAAGAGGTGGATGCTATTTCCCAGATGGATGCATCGTGTGGATGAATCCCTTTAGAATTATTTTATACTAGAACTGTGTTTTACAATGTCTTAAATAACTTTTTTCCCCGCCCCTAAATCTGTAAGGGACTGTTTCCATCTTTGATAAAGGTATTTTCTAGCATCTATTTTGGTGTTAGCAAAACAAGACATTACCATTTAAACGGCCTTAAATGAGGCAGTTTGTGTAACAACTGAAGAGCAACAAAACCAATACAATGCACCTCTAATACATACCCCAAACACATGTGTATTATTTAAAGATATTTCAAGGACCTAGTTAGATTTGGCACCTTTTAATTAGAAACTTAACATTGAGCTGTACTAGTGCCACAATTAACTTGGACTGTTACTAATGAATTTTCTAAATACATTTTTATGCAAGTTGTTACTACCCAATTGTTGGAGGCAAGGGAGCGCTGGGGAACCATACAAGCATTTGCAATCATGTCTGGGACTAATTGCCTCTTAGGGCTTGGCCTTGCCAATTGCTTGGTTTTCATCAGCTTCAGTGATTTATTTTTCACAGAATCAGAGTCAGAAAATATGAAAGCAATCAAATAGGCTTGCTTTTGAAAAGCATCATTTGTTGTTCATTTTCGGTGGGTGCCAAGGCAATGGTATATTTGGGCTGCTGCAGATAGAGTCCAGTTCCTGGCTTAGTTGAACTTTGCAACTTGAGTGAGTTGTTTCTGCCAAGACACTTCACAATAGTCATTAATTTTTAGCTACATCAAAGTTTGGAGGCAGGATGTGCAACTTCTTTGAGGCAGCATTTAGATGTCTGACGACCCCTCTGCCAACTTTTGTACTTAGCAGCTGTGAGTCAGACCTTCAAAGTAATGAGATTAAAAACAGTGACTTTTTTTCTCTTTGCCATCTGTTTTATGGGTCATCAGGTGACACTCTTGACAGATTTTTAGCTTTTCTTTGTAATCACAAATTTATACTATTAAAATTATGAAAGCTGAGAATATCAGTTTTATTATTCTGGGTCTAGAGGCTTTGAGAAACTCTAAACATCAGGAAATTCGGTTAAGATCATGAGAGTTGACAAGGCTGCAGCAGGACTCACTCTCCCGATATTAAGGGATGAAGGCCTTCTGACCCAAGAACCCAAGCGGACGCAAGCCAGGAGTGACTGACAAGTAAATGAAGCTAAGGAGACACACACCATGGGTGTGGTCTCCTTGAAAGAGTTGCGTGGGATTCCAGCCACTGCTTGCCCATATCCCCCTACACTGGCCAGCTGTGTATGGATGGGGAGTTGAGGAAACTACCTCTTTCTCAACTGTACTGAATGCCTGTCAAAAATTGATTACTTGGCCCATGTGCAGCTCTGCTGTGGAGACAGCCGGTATTCACATACTTCTTCTGAGTTATGTGCCTTGAGAACTCTGACTCTTGGTGTAGTCACAGTCTGACCTAACCTTTGTCTGTGATAGTGGTGCAGGGCTTATCTGCCCTGGAAGAAAGTAATAGCTGAATTTCCTCTCTGGTAGCGAGTGTAGGGATTTACTTGTTCTTCGTAGAGAACTCTGCAACGTTAGGAAAACGGTGTTTACAAGGCAGGGCTTCTGATGGCATTCAGAGCTGGTTTTCGACTGCTTGTCAAAGTGACTGCAGTCTGAGCTGCTGGGGCACAAGAATAAATCCTAAAATTAGCAATAGTGATTTGCAGTTGTATATTCTGACCCCCTCAAGATTTTGTAGCTGCCTCCAATACAGAATTAAAAACAAGCGAGTGCTGTTAACCTTGTGTAATTCTTATGCAACGGCCAAATAGGAGAACGATTGGAGAAAATGTCAAGAGAGAAATTACTCTTGGCATTTCACAGAAATAAAATAGAAAGTTGTTATCATTCTAAATTTCCATGTTTGCATCACATTTGAAATTGGTATTTCCTAACATGATTTAAATAGGTGGTGAATGTACTTCCCTGATTTTAAAAACCTGATTCTATCACAGGGGAAGATGGGTGCATCATCTGAATGACCACATTTCAGGAGCTGCTTTTGTTCTGCTGAAAAGTCATTAGACTAAGGGTGAGGAATGACATATGTTAGAACCTCAGCAATGTAATTATATGCGAGAACTCTGCTACAGCCTTTGGTGATAAACTACAGTTTAGATCCAGTCCTTGAGGATCCAGACAATATTACCTTACGAGTGAGTTAGCCTGACTCACTGATGAATCTCTTCTCTGTAGTCCTGTGCTGTGCAGCCCTGTGGGAAATGTGAAGGCAGTGACCAAAAGAGCATGTGTGTGATAAAACCGTTTCCTTTCAGTATTTGTATTATAGTCTCACTTCCTTTTTTTGGATGCGTAAAAAAGTGTCAGCTTTGAGTGCAGAACTCAAATATACTCTTTTCAGTTAGCCAGGCTGAGACTTGGTGACAGGTATTTAAAAACCAAAACAACAACCAAGTAGCTGGTAGTTTAGGCGTTTTGGTTATGATATGCAGGTGCTCTTTGGTCCATCCAGGCATGTGGAGTCCACAAGCTGTGTTCTGGAATTGGGGGAAGTTGAAAGGAGCATTTAGAGCAAGATGTATTGATTACACAGGAAGTTTGATTTTCCCCACCTCGATGACACTTTCATTTCATAGCAGCGCTCTCACTTACGCACTATGTATCTGCTGTTCGTACAACTCTCCAGTGGTGCTCTGCATGCTAACAACCAGCTATTGCGTGGCGCTGATGGAAACGGGTTGGCTGTCAAGGAGAGGAGGCACAAACCACACTCAGCATGCAAAGAGGGCTTGAGAGGAAGAGGTGGGGCACCTGCTTCTGTTCTGGCAGATGCATCTGCTCAGGTGTTCAAGAAATTGCCCTTTCTTTTCTTTTGGTGTATTTGGTTTTGGTTTTTTGGTTTTGTTTGTTTGTTTGTGTGTTTCAAAAAGAGGAATGAGAGCTTTAGTGTTAACAAGGAACTAAGAAGAGCTGGACCTGTGCTCAGTTTTGCAGTAGGTATCATATTTAGTGTATACCCAGAGGAATTTTTAAGTGCTGAATTGTCTGTACTTCTTACAGAACCCATTGTGAATCCCTGGAGAAGATAATGTGATTTCAGAAGACAAAAGATATTCAGAGGGGAAATGGGAGAATTGGGCAAAAGTATGGGAGATCTATCAGGCTGAAGGAAACAAGCTTTTTCTAAAAAATGAGAAAAATTAGGTAAAACCAGGAAAGCCATACCAAACCTGATACAGGCAACTGTTTATTTTTGATGTTATAATGCACATGGATAATTTTGATAGTGGCTGGCAAAGTTATCTCTGTTCTTATCTCTTCGTCCAACTTAGTTATTGGCTACCAAGGCTGGTAAGAAGAATAGGACCTAACTGTTGTTGAAGTATTGGGGATCAATAAATGTTCTTTACTTGGATTATTTTTAGGTATGTCAAACTGTCTTGAATGACCTAGGTGTCTTCATTCCCCAATGGACTTGTTATAAGTCAGGTCTTCGACTTTTCTGAGCTTTAGTCAGCACAATTTGTGTTCTCTAAGTTTTACTCAAAATTAGGTTTAGCCAATGACATTTGTGTAACTGTTTTGGGGGTTTTTTACCTTGAAAAAATGTGATAATTAGCCATTTCTCTTTGAGTATTTGATTTGCTTATGTGGGATGCAAGCCAACCTTCCTTGAGGCTGGTTGTTTTGCTAGGTATGGCAGATGCTCATCTATGGTCTTCATCAAATTAAGATCTTGGGGAAAACTGGGATGCTACGTTTAAGAAAGGACACTGTTCCTCTCTGTCCCCACACCTAATTTAAAAATTCAAGGCAGTTGGTAAGCTGGTGAGAACAGACATTTTGGCAATGCAGATTCCACTTACGACTAGAATAATTTATGTCTCTGTGAGATGGTGATCTGTGCCAGACAGGTGCTTTAGATATGCCTCAGAGGCTTCTTTTGCAGGTGACACTGGGCAGCTCAGGTGGCAAGTCCTGCTCTTGTACCGACACCCCTCAGGCATATGGCCCAGAGAGTGGTGGTGAATGGAGTCAAATCCAACTGGCGACCGGTCGTGAGTGGTGTGCCCCAGGGGTCGGTGCTGGGGCCCATCCTGTTCAACATCTTTGTTGATGATTTGGATGAGGGAATTGAGTGCACCCTCAGTAAGTTTGCAGACGACACCAAGTTGGGGGGAAGTGTCGATCTGCCGGAGGGTAGGATGGCTCTGCAGAGGGACCTGGACAGGTTGGATCGCTGGGCAGAGGCCAACGGGATGAGGTTTAACGTGGCAAAGTGCCGGGTCCTGCACTTTGGCCACAACAACCCCAGGCAGCGCTACAGGCTGGGAGCGGGGTGGCTGGAAAGCTGTGTAGAGGAAAAGGACCTGGGAGTNGATAACTAGTGACAGGACAAGGGGGAACGGCTGCAAGTTGCGCCAGGGGAGGTTCAGGTTGGAGATGAGGAGAAAATTCTTCTCTGAAAGGGTGATCGGGCATTGGAACGGGTTGCCCAGGGAGGTGGTGGAGTCACCATCCCTGAGGGTGTTTAAGGAAAGGTTAGATATGGTACTTAGGGACGTGGTTTAGTGGGTAATAGGTGGTGGGGGGATGGTTGGACTGGATGATCCTTGAGGTCACTTCCAACCTTAATGATTCTATTCTATTCTATTCTATTCTAAAGTAGCTCGTGACAGTGGATGGGCCTCTGCGTTTTTGAGATTGCTGAGGAAAGGTCGTAAAAGAGGCTGAAGGCAAGTTTGGGTGCTGTGGGACCCCCCCCCGGAGCAGCCCTCTGGCCGCTTCTGAAGCGTGGATCAGATAGGACTGGTTGAGATAATCTTCAGCTCCCTACAGATTTACATCTGTATTTGTGTACTCTGTGGCGGTCCAGGTACAGGAAACCCCCTTGTTTATGTGGGACTTTGAGCATATGAGTGAGGAACCTTACGAGTGCACTGTATGCAGGAGACTGCTTTGAAGACTTGTGGTAAATCTCCAGCCTTCTGCAAATTGACTGAATTGTACTGGCCTATTTATTTCTGCCTTTTCTAGTCCCTGGGAGTGATTTTTTACCAGACAAGAGCCCAAGTCACAGACTCAAAGACTTGCAGCTGAATTTTGTCATTGACTCATCACAGGCCTATTGGTAAGCCATCTGCAAATAAGATAATTGTCTGTAATTTGGGTTATCTCATCTAAAGACCTCAATTTCCACTGCTAAAAAATGAACCTAATACATATGACACAAGGATATTGTGTAGAATAACTCACTGTATCTAACTATTGAAGAGCTCTTTGCAGGTGTAGAGTGCTTGTTAATGGCTAATTAGCATTATTTAACTCTACTTCTAGCCATTAAAACTCCACTGTCCCGAATTAAATCAAATCAAGCTTTTATTCTAACCTGTACATAGAGAGTAATTTTTCCAGCCATAACTGTGTGTAGTTTGCCATTTGCTCTCATCTGATCCGCTTACTAGCTCTTGACAGCAGATTGAGTTCAATCTCATCTATCTCAGTAGCTCAGAAGTTCCTAGACTTTATCCTCAAATCTTCCGCACACAGTTAACACATTAAATCCCCGTTTTGTTTAATGGAGTAATTGTCCCATTTCAAGCAGTTGAGGGGTGAGAGCCCTACTCAATCAGTAGGGGTGCAGGTTAAAAAAAAAAAATCAGTATGCGCCACACTCAGCAGGAGGCTTTTTAGACCGGTAGAAAAGGAACGTGGTTGATTGACTGCTCAGGCAGTAGCTCATCTGTTGCAGGTATCAAAGGTTGGATGTGGTACTTAGGGACATGGTTTAGTGGGTAATAGGTGGTAGGGGGACAGTTGGACTAGATGATCCTGGAGGTCTCTTCCAACCTTAATGACTCTATGATTCTATCATAAAGCTGCAGAGAGCCTTTCTCCAAAGAAGGTACCTGCTTTGTCAGTTCAGATATACCCCAAAATGACACGTGCTTCATCTCTGCATATACCAAGACACAATGAACTAGGATAACAGGATTTTCTTTCTTCTTGGTTTCACTAGCTGGAGACAAGTTTGTTACTCATTTACGCAGAGCAGGCTGTGGAGAGTAGCACAAACACACTGATCATTATCTGTAATTTCACTGTGACGTTTATTACCATGTTTCACAAAAGTAATTTTCTTTATGAGGCAATTTCTTACCTTACTACTTCCTAATGCATCTTGCTACTACCTTCAAATGTACAGTTTTAGAGGGCATTTCACAAAATTCTTCTCTGTTCCCAAATTTCAAAATATTCAATATACTCCAGCATGAATGTCTTCAGGCTTTAGGAAATACAGATCTACTGCATTTACTTTTGTATTTCATTTTCTATAAGTAGTCAGATATAGCAAGATATGATTGATGATACTTCTGCAGTCTGGTGGAATTCAGTTACTTAGTTCAGCAAAAGTTTACTTTTCAAGGGGCCGCAGTGGGAACACAGTGTCTTCGAAGTCGTTTTCAGTGATTTGCTATTTTCTCCTCCTCACCTGGCACGCAGCTAAAACCACCCAGCCATTTACTCTCTCCCCCACTCAGTGGGATGGGGGAGAGGAAAAAAAAAAAAGTAAAACTCATGGGTTGAGCTAAAAACAGTTTAATAGAACAGAAAAGGGAGAGAATAATAATAGTAGTAATAATAAAAGAATATACAAAAGAAGTGATGCACAGCACAATTGCTTACTACCCAGTGACCAATGCCCAATTAGGCAATGCACCTCCTGGTCAAGTCCCCCCAGTTCATACGCTGAACGTGACATCATATGGTATGGAATATCCCTTTGGCTAGTTGGGGCCAGCTGTCCTGGCTGTGCCCCCTCCCAGCTTCCTGTGCACCACCCACCTTCTTGTTGACAGGGCAATATGAGCAACAGAGAAGTTCTGGACTGCTTGGCAACAACTAAATCAGTGTGTGTCGTGGTTCGGCCCCAGCCAGCAGCCGAGCCCCGCGCAGCCGCTCGCTCACCGNGCGTGACGTCACGTGGTGCGGAATAGCGGCCGGCCCGGCCCGGCTCACCTGGCCCGGGCCTGAGCATTAACCCCGGCCTGGCCAGAGCCAGGACAGTGTGTTATTGACATTATTCTCATCCTAAATTCAAACCACAGCATTCAACCAGCTATTAGGAAGAAAACTAACTCTATCCCAGCCAAAACCAGGAGAGTATCCACTCATTCTATACCATCTATGTCATGCCCAGGTCTCACACTTTCCAGTTAATCACCACCACTTTTTCTGTCTTTTGATATATGCAGAGAGATATCATTCCCTTAGTCCATGGGCCGTCCCTACAAAATGTTCATTTAGTGCATGAGTTTGGGCTCCATCTATCATAACAGTCCCTCAGGGCAGAAGAGATGGTGTGTGGTGTTGGACTGTTGCATGCCAAAGCCAGCTTCGGTTTCACCATCGCTGCATTTGCTCAGGGCAGAAGAAAGTCTGTTGAAGAACAGCTTCGCAGCTGCACAGCTGCGCAGTGCACTTCTTACTAGAATACTATTGATATGGCATATAGCCACCATAGAAGAGATAATATACAGTATTATATACCAATTAACATAATACAATTTAATTCGTTGGCTATTCTCACCCAAAAGCAAATCCCCTTGACCTACACATCAGACTTCCCCATCCTTCCACATTACCCACCAAGTGCACCCAGGTCCTTGAGCAAAAGCCATCTTGTGGATAAGTTTGTCTTTGCCTGATGCAGGAGTAACCCAGACTGTCTTCTCTAACGTATTCTTTATGTGCACTACAGGGACTATATCCCCTTCTACAGTGCATAAAGGTTTTGATTGGGCAGGACCAGCTCGACTGGAAGATCCCCTAGTGATAATAAACCAGATGGCTTTTGCTAAATGTGTGTCCCAATGTTTGAGGGTCCCACCACCCATTGCTCCCAGTGTAGTGTTTAGCAGTCCTTTGTAGTGTTTGATTTTCCCAGAAGCTGGTGCATGATGGGAATGTGATACACCCACTCAATGCCGGGCTCTTTGGCCCAGGGGTCTATGAGATTGTTTTGGAAATGAGTCTCATTGTCTCAGTTCTTTCTGGGGTGCCATGTCACCACAGGACTTGCTTTTCAAGGCCCAAGGTAGTGTTGCAGGCGGTGGCACAGGGCATGGGATATGTTTCTAGCCATCTGGTGGTTACTTCCACATGGTGGGAGTGTGATGTAATCAATCTGCCAGGCCTCCCCATATTTACATTTCAGCCATCATCCTCCATGCCAGAGAGCCTTTAACAGTTAGGCTTGTTTGACTGCAGCATGTGTTTCACATTCATGGATGAGTTGTGTGATAGTGTCCCTGGTCAAGTCCACCCCTCGATCACAAGCCCAGCTGTATGTTCCATCTCTTCCTTGATGGCCTGAGGTGTCATGGGCCCATCGAGCTATAAATAATTCACCTTATGTTGCCAGTCTAAATCCATCTGAGCCATCTCAATCTCAGCAGCCTCATCTACCTGCTGGTTGTTTTGATGTTTCTCAGTGGCCCAACTCTTGGGTTTGTGGGCATCTGCATGACGTACCTTTACAACCAACTTGTGTAGCCAGGCAGCAATATCTTGCCGTAATTCGGCAGCCCAGATGGGTTTGCCTCTGCAGTGCCCGTTGCTTCACTTTCATTGCTGTAGCCACCCCCACAGGGCATTTGCCACCATCCATGAGTCGGTAAGGAGAGAGAGCACCGGCCACTTTTCTCATTCAGCCATGTCTACAGCCAGCTGGATGGCTTTCGCTCTGCAAACTGGCTCAATTCACCTCGTTCTTCAGCAGCTTCTGCAACTTGTCATGTAGGGCTCCACGCAGCAGCCTTCCACTTCCGATGTTTTTCCACAATACAACAGGACCCATCAGTGAACAGGGCATATTACTTCTCATTTTCTGGTAGTTTATTGAATGGTGGGGCCTCTTCAGCATGCATCACCTCCTCCTGTGGTGATATTCTGAAATCTTTGCCTTCGGACCAGACTGTGACCATTGCCAAGGTTCCTGGGTGACTGGGGTTTCATATTTGAGCCCGCTGCATGATCAGTGCAACCCACTTACTCCGTGCAATATTGCATGATGTATAGAGGGGGCCCTCTCTTTGAATATCCAGCCCCACACCAGCAGTCGGGGTGCCAGGAGGAGCTGTGCTTCAATACCAACCACTTCTGAAGCAACTTGAACCCCTTCATGTGCTACCAACATCTCTTTCAGTTGGACAATATTTGGCCTCAGATCCTCTGTATCCCCAACTCCAAAACTCCAGGGGCTGACCTGAAGTCTCCCCTGGTGCTTTCTGCCAGACACTCCAGGTAGGGCCATTCTCCATGACTGCACTGTAGAGCACATTTCTTACACCTGATCCTGCCCAGACTGGCCCAAGGGCTACTGCACGGACTATTTCCTGTTTAATTTGTTCAAAGGCTTGTCACTGCTCAGGGCCCATTTTGAAATCATTCTTCTTCCAGGTCGTCTGATAGAGAGGGCTTACAATGAGACTGTAATTTGGAATATGCATCCTCCAAAAACCCACAATGCCTAAGAAAGCTTGTATTTCTGTGGAATAGCCACAGGTTGTTGGTTTTTCTTCTCTAATATTCTATCACTTCATTAGAGTCCTATAGTTGTTTGGGAGTGAAGTTCCAGACCACTGGATGTGAGAAGTTCTCTAGAAACCTGCCCATACTGCCCCCACAGCCTGCCACCCATGACTTTCCAGCCTCAGGGCGTCTCTGGGTGGTATTCTGAAATAGTTGTTTAACCCTAACCAAGACCTGAAACACATTCAGGAGACATAGCTATAGGAGCATGCTGGTTTGAACACCCCAAGGATATTCAAAACTCTCAAGAGCTATTGTAACCAGCCTGGAGGAGAGGGGAAGGTGAAGAAGAGGGGGAAAGTGTCCCCCATTGTCTCCGCCATAGATTTCCTCTCTCAGGAGAAAAGGTAGAGAGTGTAATTATTAATAGTTTCCACAAGATAGCCACTGAAGTATGGAGATGATGGCAATGCTGAGCAGAAATACCAGATTAGTCTCAGAGACAGTAATTTTATCATATCGTAGCCCAGTGTTACACAGTACAACAAAACAATAACCTTGATCCATCTTGCAGAGATGATAAGCAGCACTGCAGGGAATATATACAGCAAGCTAGGCATTACAGAACATGACCCTGAGAACAAATAATACAACGTTATGACCAGCAATATGTTGAACTAATATAATGGATGCTTATAACAAATGTGTTTTAACACAGTCTGGTCAGATCTATGGTTATCTCTAACCCTTTGTGCCCCATGTGGGGCACCAAAATGACTGCTGTGGTTGCACCCGGCAGGCAGCTAAAACAACCACACAGCTGTTCACTTGCTTGCTCTTCCCCTCCCAGTGGCATGGAGAAGAGAATTAAAAAAAAGTACAACTTACGGGTTGAGTTAAAAACAGTTCAATAGGACAGAAGGAAGAGAAGAATAATACTGATAAAAGGATACACAAAACAAGTGATGCACGGCACAGTTGCTCACCAACCAATGTCCAACTAATTCCCAAGCCACAGCACTCCTCTGGCCAACTCCTCTAGTTATATACAGAGCATGACATCACATGGTGTGCAATATCCCTGGGGCCAGTTGGAGTCAGCTGTCCTGGCACTGCCTGTTGGCAGGCCGGTCTTAGAAGCTGGTAAGTCCTTGACTGCTTGGCAACAACTAAACCATCAGTGTGTTATCAACATTATTCTAGTCCTAAATCCAAAACACAGCACTATACCAGCTGCTAGTAAGAAAACTAACTCTATCCCAGCCAAAACCAGGACAACATACTTCATTGTTTCAGGACTTGTTACACTGTGCTGAAGTCCTGCCTCTACAAGGTCAATTTCTACTCCAGGTGGATGGCGTATTCTCCTTTATACCCTTTCAGGTGTTGTGGCTGAACTTGCCTTCTAAGCAAGAGAACCCAGGCTTGACCTAGAGCTCTTTGAAATCAACCCTTCTATTTACTCTTACCGGGCTTTATACTTTTAACAGCGTACTCCAGTCAGCTGCAAAAGCTGCACAGCCCTTGTCCCAACCTTTCCTGCCCAAAGCCTGGCACAGAGCAGGTTGTTATAATTTCTTTCATCCTTTTGCCAGTTTTTTTCAGTTCAACCTCGGTGTCTGCTGTCTGATGTTTCTGCTATGGGATGTATGTTTTAGAGTAAACAAGATTTGTTCTAATTTCTCCAAGATAAAAAAAAAAAGTTGCTTGAAAAAGCTAATTGCACTTAGTCTGAAATGCACAAGTTAGTGTGTCTCATTTCAGAGCTGGAGGCATTTGTCCGAGCCCCTTGCTCTGCGTTCACCTGAAAGGCTGTTCTTAGTGAGCGCAGCTGGAAATGGGTAGCTGCTCCGCCTGGGCCAGCAAAGCAAAGTACTGGGCATGGGACTAACCCCATCAAAGTGAGGTCTTGCGCTCCATGCTGCAGAAAGGAGCATGCTTGCTGTGCCATCTGAATTGGGGGAGGGCCAGGAAAATAAAAAGGAATCAATCAGATGTGCCTGAAGCTCAATGTGTAATTTAGCAGCGTGAAGGTTGTATTAATGTGGAAGTGGGAATGGTGCACGTGTGTCAGAGTGAGAGGGAGAGAGAAAGGAAAGAGAACCTCACAATTATTGGAAACAAAAAAGTTAAAAACTTGTATGTTCAGTTCTGATGCTAGGCAAATTTCTTAGTAGTTCTGAATGACGATGACTAGAAAGCTAGAACCCCCTGAGCCTAAATATCCTGATATTGTAGTTAGTCCTGCTAGATGTACGCGTAAATCTAACAAAAGAACTTCTGCATCCACAGATGAAAACATCCCAGTGTAAATCCTCTCTCCCCTTCCTGCCTACCTTGCTCACCTTGAACTTCTAGCTACAAGGAAGTGGGAAAGGACACTCTGTTGGATTTACAGTAAAATTTGGCTAGGTACATATGATGTAATTACATGTCATGCCAGACAATAGCTGTATTATGTCACCCTGATTAAAAAAAGGACTGCTGTATCAATAAGCTGCTACCTATCATGATGTCAGTCTGCACAATGCCATCGATTTGGCAGAACTTTTAAGCAAAAGAATTATAACTTCTTTCCTCTTGATCACTTTATTAAGTCTTGATTGATCTTTCATCCAAAACGTCAAGGAATCTGCCAGGAGCTTAGCAATTACTGAGAATAATGACCTGCTGTAAAACAAACAACAGTGAATTAGAAGTACAGGTCATGTCTGCGTTTGCCAACAAGATACAGATAACTTTTTTTTTCAGCTGTTCTTAATTCTCATCTTTAAAAAAAGACACAGATACTAGGGAGAGTCTGTTAATTGCAATTGAACTCAGGTTCCTATTTAAGTGCTCAAAGATTTTGGCTCACAAATAGGGACAGCTTATGCTAAGTCTGCTGCAGTGATTCTGGCCCCAAGCTTTTCACTCTGCTCTTCAAAGATTACTACCCCTGCTGCTGGGATTGCTCGGCTAATCATAAAGCACTTGCAGATCTGCTTAAACCATAGCTGGATGCCCTGGGAAAGACCAAAATTGATGCCAGTTTACATTAATGCACCAGAGTGATAGAGCATCTACTTCACCAGAAGCTGAGCTGGTCCTGTAAGGAGGGAGGCAGGCATCTAAAATGGGCAGATTGTTGGGAGAGAAAATTCTTCTAAGCCTTCCTAACCTCATCTATTTCTACTAATGAGTCAGAGCTTTAATTCCCAATGAATTAAACAGATCAACTCCGAGGGAGTTTTCTACTTGAGTTGTTTTTACGAATCCAGCCCTTGAATTCTTAAGTTATTTTGGTGGTAGGACTGAAGCTCTTGAATCTTTTGGACAGTGCAGTGTTGTACCTAAAATACTGTAATTCCATTTAAAAATTCATACAGCTCAGATACTATCTGTAAAAATATTCTGAATCAGAAAGAAGTGCGTACTCCCAAGTGACTGTGTTTCTGGTTATGTCTGTTCAAACTCTGTTCTCTGAGACATTTCCTGACCATTCAGTTGAAATATGTGATTAATTAGATATCATCTAATGTAGTTAATTGCAAAACCAGAGGTAATTGTTTCAAGGATGATGCTTGCATATATAATTTTTTCCTATTGTTCTTTCCCCCTAATTCTGCTGTTGAAAAACAACGTGGTTTTGTTTTGCTGTGGAAAGACCCCATACAAAGAGGAGACGCAGCTAGAACTCAACTGTGCTTAAAAAGTTGTCAAATGAAAGCGTGAGAAAATGAATAAAAGGAAATAGCTTTTTCACTACCTCTTTGAAATCTAGTAAAGAGGCCTGAGCCTGCTAAAGTTCAAACTTGGCCATTTACCTTAAAAGTAGAACACTGAAAAACATGTACTTCTAGGAAGAAACTTCTGTAATTTTTCTTTATATAGTGTGAACCTGCTTCTCCTAAATAGATAGGGTTTTGGAGATGTCCAGGGTGGTAATTTGCACCTATTTTGTACCTTACTGCATGGAGCTTCGTATCCAATTGGGTATATCTGGTATGTGGTATTTAAGTGGTGGTTGTGTTTCACTTATCAGCTCATAATTTTTTATGCACATAAACATGACAAAAGGCATGCCAAAAGAAATATCTGTGTTTGGATTGAAATGATCCATTAATATGAAAGACCAGGATGTATCAACATAATTTATATTCTGTATACATGCATATGCTAAATAATTTTGTTTTCAGAGTGGATATATTATGGCTTTCTGACTGAAATAATTACAAGCCTCAGCTATAGCTGAAGTGTTAGTCACAGTGATTTAGCTCTGCTGGTAATGTTGTGAATATATAGAATATTAATACAGTGTGGGGCAGCAATAATGAAGATGAATCTGTGGCTGTAGTGAGTGTTCACCTTTCCAGACAGCAGCACTCGTCTCTGTCAGTCCTTGCACCCATCCATGTGTGTAAAACTGGGAAACACTATTCAAGTCAGATCCGTGTTTTCAGTAAAAACTGGGGTTTTTAATGGCTTTCTCAAAAAACCCCACGTTAGATTCTTTCGTTTTCCAAGATCTTGCGTACCAAGTCCCATACCCATCCTCACATGCCTTGGTGTCTCAGTGCTCTCAATACAGTGCTGTGTTAATGCTAAGAACAAAATGTGCCAAAAGCCCTTTATTTTAATATTCTGACTATACTATTTTGTTAATATTTTGGTTTCTTCAGCTTTTCTCAAAATGGCTAGCACTCACAGCTTCTTTTAGTTTCCGGTGATACTTGTGGATACTTGAGCACACCTGGAAATTACAGCACAGGTAACTGAAAGAGGAATTCAAATAAGCTTAAGTACGTCATGTGGAAACCTTTGCTATTGACTTGTTCATAGGTGATGATCACTCTGAGCAACAAGTTTTATAGTCATCATTATAAATTATGATTAAACTGTCTGTTTAAAAAAAAAAAATATTTCCAAAGGAAGAGAAAAGCGTTACAAGTTTAGAGAGGTTGCTCAGAAGGCACTCCGTACTGCAGCAGTGTAGTTACCTAAAAAGATGAAGGCTGTTGCTCCCCCTTTTAGACAAAGAAGCAGAGCCAGACAACCACATCCTTGCTGGGCACTTCACGTTCTCAACGGCAGCTTGGGGTTACCAAGCCCACAAATTCCTCATTCAGCAGAGACCCGAGCTGGCTTTGGCTATAGGGCTCTGGCTGCCTGAGACGAACCTGAACGCTGTCACGGGTCACTGCCTGGGGTGTACTATCGAGCGTGTCCTCTACAGGTTTTTACTGTCTGCAGACGCTAACTACTAAGGTAGCGTCTTGTCATATGGAGCAAGTTTTTTTTTCTCTAACTGAGCAGAATTTATATTTTTAGCCTTTCTGCCAGTGAATTTTTTAACATTTTTCCTCATTCAAGTGACTAGCAGTTTATTGAATCTTGCAGTAGATGTCTGGTTGTAGTTTGTACCCAGGCAGCTGGTGATGTTACATCTTCAGTGAATGACATGGTAAGGATTGAATTTATCAGAGTGCCAGGACAGCACGTTTACTACATTATTTTTTCTAATGAAGGAAGACAAGAGTACCTGTAGGTGGCAATAGTACCGAAGCTGTAGCCACATGCCATTGTACTTTTTCAATTAGTAGATTACTATCAAGTTAATTTTCAAGTTAGCTTTCTGCAATTCTAATTTGATGAACTGCTTTAGTGATGCCGAAGGCCAGGGCAACATGGTCCCTAACGGCTGACTGCAAATCTAAGTGCCAGATTCTCCACACTACCAGCACTGTCTAGCTTAGGCAAATTCATAGATAGCTTTAGATATTTGGGTTCAACTTTAATCTATTTATTTATATATATTTTAATCAGTGAATGCTGACACAGACTTTTAATGCGTTGAGAGAAATGTGACATTTTTATCATTAGCATTATTTTAATTCACAATACAAGAAGCTACAATAATTTAGTCACAAATTAAAGAATTCTGTCGGTGAACTGGAAAGAGAAAAAGTTGTGCATACCCAAAATAAAAAAAACAACAAACATGCTGTGCATGAATGAGGGCCCAAGTTCTAGCCTGTGATTGCTCTTTCAAGATGAACTCACGGTGCTGATGGGTAACAGCAGTATCTGGGGAGCGAAACGGGGTAGCTGTGCAGCTCTGAGGGCAGCCAAGGGAGGAAGGCATGCCGTGAGCCCAAGGGACCCTGTCAGAGCGAGCAGTTGATGGGCTGGTGCCCTCCAAGTTTCAGCTACGCTCAGGACAGACCTCAGGCATTTTATATGTGGGTTGCTGTAACCCCGGATTGCTACAAAATACTCAGGGAGGTGTGGTTGGCACCAGGTCTGCCCGAATCAGAGCGGCATTCATGGGGGTTGTGCGATGCCTTTCGCAATGCACTTTGAGTAGGAGCACAGCTCAAGTGTCAGAAGTTGCTAATCCAGTTGGTCATTGCGCCGTGATGCACTGGATTTATCACTGCAGTGCCTTACGACCAGCCAGGATTACAGAAGTATTGTGAACAACTGCACAGGTACAAAATAATAAACAGTTCTTAATTTACAGTCTATATCAGTATTTCTTCTGCATCTTTATTACTTGGTAGGTTATTTAAGCGCCTACTGAAAATTAAGTAAGATCTTACTTTGACACAGATAGTTTGCATTAGATGAGGCAATGCTAACTGAATACAAAAATCTTAAGTTCTATTTATGGCCCATTATCTGTGGAGGCATTTTTATTAAATTCCACAAAATGGGGAAGCGACACATCCACTCAAAATTCTAGTTGCCACTAGAATAACTATTTGTCCAGAATATTGTTTTCTGAGGGAGTCTAATTTATGCATTCCAAGTACTTTGCTGGCTGATAGTAGTTCAAAATAAAGAATGTATTTTGCAGAAATTTAATCATTACCTTGAGCTGTGAATGCCCATTGCTCAGATAAAATTGTCCCTGTAATTGTGCTGCCATTTTAACTGGCATTTTAATTAAAGCTCTTGTGCTTATCAGGGTAAAGCCAGGGACCGTTCATTGTGCACCTGAATCCACTGACTAAAATGAACAAGTTGGAGGAATAAACTCCATGTAAAATGTCAGAGAATTATTTGAAATAATGAAATAGTTGCAAGTGCCAAACTAACGTGAAATCAAAGCGAAAGAGAGCAAGGCTGTTGTGACTCTGGGAGCAGCAGGTAAGGTGGTAACTCTGTGACCTACTTTGCTGTGATGATTTATTGGCATTAGTCATCCCAGTAGCCGAAACCCAAAATTCCACATCTGTTGATATTGTTACCCAGATGCTTGTAAAGGAAAGTCTGAGATGGCGGTTTCAAGCATGGCTGGGATTTCTCCCTCTGTGATTCACTGTACCTGACTAGACTTGTTGTCCTAGAAGTTTAGTATGCTGTTCTCCTTGACGTATTTTATCCCTCTTTTTTCAATTGTTTTTGCTCTGCAGCTTCAAGTAGTCCAAGCCATTAGGAAAACTTTTACGGTAGTGGAATTCAGCAGACAAATATCAGGAAAAATATAGTTAATACTAAGCTTGCAACTGGTGTATGTAGGTCTTGTGTTTATTTATCGAACCTAAATTATTTGTACTACCTCGTACCATGTGCCTGCTTTCTCCGCAGTCTTAGAGTTCAGCCTTGAGAAGGATCGTTACAGCCTCCAAAGGTAAAGAAAAATTAGCAGCCAACACACACGAGAGGAATTTTATAACAGTAGTGGTGGGTGGAAACAAGGTTAAAAACTTTTCTGTGAGCCAAAGATCAGGCACAGGTTTCTGTTGTCAGGGCTGGGAACTCAGTTATAAGAATGATGACCTCAGCTGACCTTAATTACCTTGTTGCATAATGATCATAAAAAAGGGAGAGGCCTTTGCTGTCCTTGTATAAATGCTGGGCAAGGAGTTACTGGGTTACATAGAAGGTGACTTTTTTTTTTTGTGGGTGTATATGCACGCTTCAAATCTGTGCTATGTGTTTGTGGGGTTTTTAATACGATGTTTTAAAAAGGTGGTGAAAGAATTTAAAATCTGGGCTTGATTACACAGTTTACGTAACTGCTGAGAAATCTGGGGGCCACGATACTTGTGCTAGGCCATATAGATAAATGGTTTACAGAGCAGCAGTAATGTTCTAAAAATACATTGCACCTTCTCAGTTTTACAACATGGGCAGATCCTGCACGTAAGCTGCAGGGCTCATAGGGGCTATCGAAACGTCTTTTGGCCAGTTGCAGACATCTGTGTTTGCTGTGCTGCCATTTTCCAACTCATCATTGTTGTGTCTTGCAGCAGCCCTCAGAGAGATGGTCCCTCCGGGGCTGTGGTGGGCACAGGGCTGGGGAAAACCACACCTGGAGGTGTTGCCTCCAGCTCTCCCCATGATGGGTGCCTTTTGCCCTGCTCCAGGTTACCACAGGGAAGCACCAGGGATAATGTTACATCTGTTGGGAGGGATGGTGCACTCTGGGCCTCTCACAGTGGCAGAGCCAACTAAACTCTCACCTGGCCTTTTAGCTCCCACCTCCCTACCTGACACCCCCTCGACATATGGCAGTATAAGGTCATGGACCCTATAACCTGCCCTAACCCTCTGCTGGCCGGTGTGGGACTTGCACAGCCCAGTGCAACCCCCCCAGAGGCTGGGGACTTTGCCGGTCAGTGGGAAGTCGCGCTCGGTGTTGCTTCGTGCTCCCACGCTGCGTGTGCCAGGTGGTGCTGCCATGTCTCACTGGCTCCTCTCAGCAGTTGGCGTCTCCCCCAGGGAACTTAAAGCGGGGACGATGATGTATTAAAACCTCAACAACATGCTTGTTGCTCTGAAAAATGCAAGCGTATAGCCACTGCTCGAGTTTTCTCAGTCTTCTTTCTTGCTCTTCCGAGTCTGCTGCTTCCTCCCCCATGCTATTTGATGTCCTATCACTTTATCCTCCCTGTACGTCCAGATGATGGTGCAATGCATGGGTTAAAAATAAGTCTTTCGAATGAGAAGCATTTTTATAGCAACAGCAGACAAGGGAAACAAAAATCAATAGAAATGGTTTTCTGGTTCACAGTTTCATTAATGTCTTCAGCTTTAAAGGGATTTGAGATTTTTGTGAGGTAAACAACCTGTTGTAGGCTGCACACACATTTCAAGTTACATAAAAATTTTAAGGCATAATAAAGCGTTCCCGCATACTCCTGCTCCTGGGGATTTGAAAGGTTACTGCAGATTTCTTTCCCTGTTGCTATGCTCTTTATTTTGATTCTTGGGAAGTATGGATGAAGGCGAAGGATGCAGCTGTTTCAGGCAACTGCCCGTAAAGCAGGAAAGTTTTGTTCAAGTCTTTTAGGTACCTTCTTCCACTCTTGTTTCATCCTGTACAAGAGCAGACGTGGAGTACCACGTGCTCTCCTGTTTTGTCTGTCATCTTCTTATGTAGGATTCCTCTCTGCTTCTTGTGTAAATGCCTCCAAGTAAGGCTCAGCCGCTGAGCCTGTTCCCCTGTCCCCATCCCTGTCTCCATTTTCTAAAAATGCACCTGGAGAAGGGTTACGAGGTCTTATGTGCCCCTGTAACTTCCCATGACAGTCCCCACTGTGCAAGCAGTGTAACATCTGAAAACATTTGAAAAACCCAGCAACAGAAAGACAGAGCTACCGATGTTTGCCTCTTCTCCTCCCCAGATGAACTGGTGTGAATCAGTCCTTGCTGGACATTTATCCAGGGTAAATGGCATTAGTAAATAAGGCCACAGGCAGATTTTAACAGAAAAAAATAGCTTAAGAATTTATCATATCACGTCAGCAGAGGCAACAATATCTCTTGGCAGAGTTTCCACCTACCCCATCAGTGGACAGAGTGGGACATGCTCTGCGCATTAGCTCCTCGAGGACACGGTAGGTGACATCTGCCACCCCAGCCCCCTCCTCCTCTGCTCTTGCTGGAGGAAGGATCAGACATGTAACTCCATGGCAAATGAAGCAATGTCGGACTGAGAGAAAGTGCTTGCCATCCTCTGCCTGGGACAAGAAAACACATGTTTTGCTAGAACTGTGGCTAAAACATGTGCTGTGCATCCTGATTTTATTTTTTTTAGGCTTCCAGTTATCATGATACATTTAAAGATGAATGTTGACAAATACAAGGAGATTGTTTAAATTGAGTTTTCTCACCTCGGGGCAAATTTAAAACACGGTACCACTGGATTACAGCACGCCAACAGATGCAGTGCATTGTTTCAGGCAGGCTTTCATGTGTCTTGCAGTATCACCTACGCAGCAGATTTTTTTTGCCATGCTTAGTATCAGTTATAACTTTCTTAGTGCCCACGTGCTTTTAACTTCCCTTGAAAACTGGCTGCTGCCACAAAATAACCCAATTTCTGTTATTATTATAACATTTAAATGACATAGCGTGGTCAAAACAGACCATCTGTGCTGACAAGAATTTCCATCGGTACACAGCTGAGGCATCAGCCTTCAGCAGCAGAAAAGACCCAGTTAACAACATCTATCTTCCTTACGATTTATTTCAAATTCATCTGTCTGACACATCTATCCACTGTCTTCCATCTTTCAGAGAAGCTGGCAGAAATGAGAATAGTTGGAAACTGTCTGAGGGGTGAAATTAATTCTTTGGTCATGCCGATACCCTAACAGTGGTGTGGAGCCCAACGCAGAGCTCAAGAGCTTCTGTTCTGGGAGCAGTGTCATCTCTGTTTTGCTTAACAGTATCACTTAGATATTTGTTTGTGTTACAGTAAAGTGTAACTGCTGTAAACAATTTATATATATATATGTATAAAAAATAAAAAAATCTCCTTCAGGCTGATATTTGAAAGATCCCTGTATGTATCAAGTCTTTCAAGTAAGCCACAAAATCAAAGGATGTAGAAAGATCAAGGTTGAATATTAATACAAGGCTGCAGCGGGAGGCCTTTCGGACTCCCTCTTAGCAGGGTTAGTGCTGTGGCCATATCTGAAAGTTAACTCTGAGGTTTTTTCTGTTGTTTTGTTAGTGCCTCATCTTGATACTCTCCAGATCTCTCATAAGGAAAGACAGACAAATTAAAAATGAAGTGAAAGGACCAAGTAGATTATCCAGAGAAAGTTAAGTTTTAATAAATGATGCATGTGTAGCCCTGAGTGATGGATAATTCAGTAAAACAGCAGTGTGCCTTTGAAATAACCTGACAGAAGAGCTGTTGGACATAAATTAAGTCAGTAACTTGTATGTGTGCATTTCTAAATCTTAAGAATAGTTTCCATGTTCTCTCTCAGGTGCCACATGATCTGACAAGGTCAGCATATTCTTCAAAGTACTTGCATAAATACAGCAGTGTCTTTGTAAAACTACGTGAAATTCAAAGTCCGAAGAATTAGTCCTGAGTATCCATTGCAGGAGGTACTTCACCTACATGGTAAATTCTGACATAGCTGCTCCAGAGACTGAAGCTCACACATACTGACAGCGTGGTCTACAGGGTCTAACTAAATTGTGATGTCTCATGTAGGAATCCCTGTATGTCTAAGCAGCAGCACTATATGCTGATGTAAATCCTTGATGATCAAAGTCAGTTTAATTACTATCATTAGATTTGAAGCAGAGGTAACATACATACAGAAACCTAGAGACATATTTCTGAAATTTGTTACTGAGAACAAACTGTCGTCACGTATATGGCTCTTAGGTAGCTTTTCTGTACTCATTCAATTAAATCCTAGTAAATGGAATTAGGAAAAGCCAGCTAGAACAAATTACGTATTTCTTCCCTCCTCCTGAGACCCTGTCCTGGTGGAAGTGCTCCTGCTAGCTTGCAGCCCACCTAGAAATATGAAAACACTGCAGCAGCTCAGTATTAAAACTGCAAGCTTTCATACAGCTTCTCATCCTTGTGATTCAAGAAATGATACTATTGCATATTCTTTGTTTTATATGTACATGTATATTTATCTGTAAATGTATGTACTTATGTATATAAATTCTAGCTTGAAATAGTTAGACACATGGATGTAAGTGTGACTGAGGGCTCCATATCTGACATTAAAGGTATCCAAGCAGCACAGAATTTGTGGTGAAACAAATTTCAAACTTACTAGTGGCTAAAAGCAAGATTTTATTGCACATCTGCAGCAGGGCTGTAGTAAACTACAGACATTGATGCTGCATCTTATTTGAATGGTTCTGCAGAACATGAGAACTTGCTCGTTCCAATTAGGGAGCTGATTTTTTCCTTACTTCAGTGGCTGACCACAATTTATTGAACTAAAACCCATGGGCAACAGCAGAAGGTATTTGTGAGGATCCTCAGCTGTAGAAAATTGGGAATGTTCACAGAAGTCAAAAGGTTTGTCCCAATTTCAGGACATTTTAAAAATCTGTTGCAAGAATTGATTACTAAAAATGAGCTCAGAAACCTCTCCAATCAATGTGTACCATGCAGAACAAGTCCACAGATTTTTTTCTTTTTGGGGTAAAAAATGTACCAAGACTGGTACAACCTTTCTCAAAGAAACGGTCAGCTTTCTTCCCACTGCCCTGTTTTACCGTTTACCCTCCACCCAATGCAGTGCCCCGTTGACAGCTGCTCAGGCTTTTGTCAGACCGAAGTCAAGAAGGCACGACGTGGGTGTTCTCCCTACGCACCACGCAGTGCCACATGTAAACTGCTTGCTCTGCCTGTAAAATGCTGTAAGCACTGGGGAGGCATAAATTAATAATTTGTTTTTATACATATGCATGTCTGTAGAATACCTAATGAACAAAGATAAGGTAGCTCAAGCAGTGTATTTTTAACCTTGAAGTTTTCTGTCTAGTGTTTTTCTTATTTCTGAGATTACAGGACAGTATAAAGCCATGTTGAAAATAGTAGGGATTCGTTTGCTGCAAGTGTCATTTGCAGCTGCTGAGGAATACTGGAAAACTAGGGGAAGGGGACGTGCTCCTTTACGGGAAGTTACAAACAAAGAAACAAGAGAGCTGTGTCAAGAAGTTTGGGGGGAATCAATTCAAAAAAGAGGTCTGTTGCAGTGCAAACAAGTTGCAGGGAGTTCAGCTCTGTACATGTGAAGAGAAAATAAAAAGTTACCCATAAATAGAAAACACAACCTTGTGTGGGGGGAAAACCTGTTAATCTCTTGTGGTTTAAAATTGCTGTATGATTTTGACAGAGGGGCTGAAGACGTCTTGCTGAGAGCAGTTACTAAACATTTGTTTGTTTTTATTCTCATCTTAAGAAGAGGATTCACTTTAAGCTATTTAAATGCTCAGGGACATTGTTTATCTTTTAAATGTTTATTCTGCTGCCTGTCTCCATTCACTGCAGAGGAATGCAAGAATTCCCTGCTGATTTAGTTGAGCTTATCTACTTCTTTTCTGCACCAGTGAAACTGAGTTGTGTACAGATGCCCCCTTATTTCTTACTATTGGATGCTTTAGAAAAATAAATACATTATGGTTTTGGTGACTGACCAGATGAAGTCCAGATAACTAATGGAAATTTCATTATCAGTATCAAGAGGAAAGTTTATACAGATTTAGTGAAGCATCCCCTGGAGACGACACATTCTTAGAGAAGACAAGGGCATATTCCTGCTGGGGCACTTTATTTTTTCCCTTTTCCAGCAAACCAGATAATTCTTTGTGTACCTCAGATCCTTTATCTCCACAGATGTTCTAATGCCACATTCACGTTATTCTTGGTCCTTCAGGCAGTCCTGTTAGTTTTCATCTTTCCCTCATCATGATTTCAGCAGCTGGTATTATGATACTCATATAATTGTGGATCTCAACGTCACCAGAAGATTCAGTCTGAAGCTTCCCACTAGGTTTTTGCTTGGATGAAGCTGTTTGTTATTTTTACACGGCCTGAATGAATCATACTATTACGGAAGTTCTGTTAGAAATGAGAAAATAGTTCATTTTGGCGTGCCCATGCTTTTAGAGATTTCCATAAATGTTAGATGGCTTAACATTTGACTGTATCCTCACTATCATTCACAATGATAATTAACCTTTATAAAGATCCATGGTATATTGATGTTATGAGCCTTTGGATACAAATGTTCTCAACATGCTATGACACAGTTAAACCCTTGGCAATAAAAATGTGATTGCATGATCAACTTTAGTTCTTACTTTTGACTTGGGCTAGGTTCTGCCTTTTGCCCTCAGGCATCATTCGCTGCCCACTTTCCTGAGTCAACACCACGGCTTGAGGAGCTGAGCAGTCAGTCAGATGAGGGAGCTAATAAAATTCATAAGTATTTATTTTTGCAATCTAATAATGTATTTTGTTTTGACAGAAGTAGTTTTCACCTGGATCAGCTCTCTGAGCAGCTCACCATTGTTGCATCCAAATTACAACTCAGCCTCAAGGAGAAGTGTTGTGGTTTAACCCTAAAACAACCACACAGCCCTTCACTCACTCCCCCCACCTCCAGTGGGAGGGGGGAGAGAATCAAGAAGAAAAAGGTAAAATTTGTGGGTTGAAATAAAGAGAGTTTAATAGGACAGAAAAGGAAGAGAATAATAACAACAACAAGTGATGCACGGCACAGTTGCTCACCACCTGACCCAATGCTCAGCTAGCTCCTGAGCCGCACGGCCCCCTGGCCAACTCCCCCGGTTATATACAGAGCGTGACATCACATGGTGTGGAATATCCCTGGGGACAGTTGGGGTCAGCTGTCCTGGCTGTGCCCCCTCCCAGCTTCTTGGGCACCCCCTGCCACTTTCCTGGCAGGTTGGTCTGAGAAGCTGAAAAGTCCTTGACTGCTTGGCAACAACTGAAATATTAGTGTTATCAACACTATTTTCATCCTAAATCCAAAACAAAGCACTATACCAGCTGCTAGTAAGAAAAATTAGAAGCAGTGGCATCCAAGCAGTCAGTAGGTTTAGTTTCAGCTTCAGTACACAGTATAAATACTCCTCCGTCCCTGTTCCTGCCTGCGGGCAGCTCTCATCGGTTGCTTCTAGGCCGGTATCAGCAACTGCCAATTATGTTTATGGCCCTGGAGCCTCTGATACCTTCCCGTACCGGTAGTTTCAAGGCCGCTGATGTCAGCCAGTGGCTGTGCTGTTGGGAGGCCCCACCTGTAGCTGGGGTTGTTCTTTATCTACGCCACAGGGGCATATATAGGGAGCGCCCTTTTGCAGCTGCTTGCTATTACTCTCTGTGCAGTTACAGCAGAGCTACAGGTATGTGCGCCCAGCGACTTTGCTTACCAGCCAGGGCAGGACTGCGCCTTTCAGCTTGAGCAAAACCTCAAAGCATGCCCGGAGTTTCAGAGGCACAAAACGGAACTGCTGGAAAATGGTAGGTTATTTTCATGAAAACTTCTGACAGAAATGAAAAATAAGTGAAATGAAAAAGTAAAATGAAAAAAAAAGTCTCTTAAGAGACTCTTAAGAGTGTTTTTCCTGTTAGGTTTTCAAACAGTGAAAGGTTTGTGATATGTTGTTTTAAAAGACAGAAAACATGAGGAAATGCATCATTTAGAAAAAAGACAGCCTGTCATTGAAAGAAATGCAATATTTTGGTGAGTGTAAATGAAGAATGTGCTCCATTGTTTTGTACTTGTATCAGACCTGAGTGTCTGAGATGCTGAAAATCATTGGAATTGGTGAGCACCAGCGTGAGCCGCAAGGTTGGCACTTTCCCTTCATGTCCTATGTCTTTGTGATATCGCTTGTTTCTCAAGCGTGTGTCTTGGTTTGTGTAATACGACTTCCCCTCAGCTCTGTCACTTTGTCGTAACTTTTATATGTCTGGTGGTGAGGACTGTTAATTTCTTGTGATACATACCATGTTGCTATTAGAGTTTTTATGTTGCTATTAGAGTTTATATAGTGCTCTGATACTTTCTACTGAGACAGCTAATTACAAGTGTTTCAAAACCTACATGCAATAATTAATTTGATTAGCAGAATGGGAAAGCTGGAACATTCAATTTCTCCCCTTGTAATAAGTTAAATAAAAATTTTTATAAGACTGTATGTGTGTGAGATACACACACAAACACAAATATATTTAAGGGAACATTGTAAAAGAACAGTTTAACTAGTAAGCCTATAATTATTACAGTTTTTTCCTCTGTTTTGATTTGCAAGCATGTCTGTAATGATTCCTGATGATGTCATGCCTTTATACCGGGCCTGAAAAATCTGTCTGACATCTGTGAAATTGTTGGCCTGGGGCAGTTACAAAAAAGAAGTGGGGAACACGAGCAGAGGCAATTACTTCCCGACCTTCCAGACCAGGAAGCCTGCTGCCAAAATTGGAGTTTTTAGGCAGGAAGAAGGACAGCTTTGTCTTTCAGTGACACTTGAGGCCAGCTGGCGTTGAGTGGGGCTGAAGCTCCGTATACGGTGGGTGCTGCTAGGGCAGAGGGAGTTCAGTTTCTTTCACCAGACAGACCTGCCTGGCTGCAGCAGGGTGTCTTCTGCCTGTGCCATCAGGCGTCTGTGGACTCTGAGGTTCTCTACACTTCTGTTGCCTTAGGATTGCTTTACATATAAATGCTTTATCAACATAGCTGTATCGGTTAAGAAGGTAAAGAAAAAGAAATCTCACCCTTCACGGATAGAACTATAGTAAGGAAAGCTCAGTTACAATTATACTGGGGAAACAAGTTATTCATTTTGTTCCAGGAAATAATATTCCTATATATATAGCAGAATAGGATTTTTTATTGGCAAATGTTATATCTCCACCATTGCATTTTCTAGTGATCTCATGCTGTTAACACTCTCCAGTCATGGAAGTTCAGGGGAAAACTCCCCTGAAATGCTAGGATTCTAACTGGTGTTGCTACAGTTTCCAAAAACATTGTAAAATATGCTGCTGCTTTTATAATCCTGCTAAATCCCAGGTCCCAGGGATGATAAAAATGTGCTCTATGATATCTTATACATTTCACTGGTTGTATAAGAACAAAGCAGATGATTCAGTCTTTCAAAAATTGTCCCCCAAATTTCATTAATAGTAGCTTATGAATTTATGATTGTAAAAGACCCAGAAGGATATGTTAAAAAATCAGACTTTTTTTTTTTCTGCTTAAAATATTTATTCTCTCACAGACTATGCTGAAGCATCTGATAGCATCAGGATAGTTTAAAATAGGAATTGTGGTATATCTTATGGCTTGCCACCATGGTCAACTAGTCACATGTCTAAAGTCACTACATCTAAATTCCAGTCGAAATCATGATTCCAATAGTCACAATTGTGTAGTTCTGATCCAGGAATGTATGCATACAGATGCTGCAGTTAGATGTTGTTAAAAATGCTTACTTACATGCAGGAAGTTATGAAGCTCTGTAGGTACCTATCTTTGGGACATTAGCAGTGAGTGAATTTGCTGTGGAATATGCAGAAATACATGATAAAGGCCTGGCATATTGAAGCAAGACTTTCATCAATGGACCTGGATTTTATCCATAAAAAGCAGTACAATTGAAAGTAAAAAATAACTTAACACCTGTTAGCAATGCAACCAAGAAGCCAATACACCAAAAAGTCAGGGAAAACTATCCTGAAGAATTATATAGTAATGCATAGTAATACCCCAGAGTCTGCTTCTTGATAAATTACAATATTTAGACGAGTAAAAGGATTGTGTTGCTTGATACTTATAAATGATGGTCGTTACAGATTTACTTAACGTAATGCAAATGTCTGTGCTACACTGTGGGTTTTTTGTTTGCAATTTGTTGCCTTTAAAATATTTGTTGTGAAAATCAGGCACTTGGAAAATCTATTCCAATTAAACATAGTGGCATTTGGGCTTTTCTGCTTAGCTGATGTTAATCTTCCAAGTCCCTGTCACCCAAATCAGAGCTGAATGTCATATGTTTCAGCCTGGCAGATTGAGAAGTAAACTGGAAGGAGCTTTTTGTTTTCATTATGGTTATCTTAAATGGGTTCTTAACCATATTTATCTAATGGCTTTTATTAATGCCCATTAACCCGCCAGATAACCGACTTAACACGCTTCCCTGTTCGTGTGCCTTTAAAGGAGAGTTTTCATATTGCATTGAATTAGATTTAGCAGAACCACAGTTAGACAAGTATAAGGTGGCCGACTTTGACACTGATGATGGAACCTGAGCTTCATGTCCCTGTAACCTGCATCTCTGTAGAGAGTCACCGTAGTGAAACCCAAAGGGCTGCGTTGTAACAGCACTCATCATCAGGAAGAGGTGTAGGCTGACTTGTATAATCATTAATGTTTCTGTCCTCTCATAACCCATCTGTGTTTTCTGGTTGACTGGCAAAGAAGTCCTAATCCTGCATTTGACATTGTCTCTTGATACGGAAATAATTGATGTCACACATTTGGCATGACATGACTTACACAGAGCCACAGCCCTGCAATGCACTTCATAGACAAACAAAATTGACAGGTTCCTATCCAGCACAATCTACAATCTTTGTGTGCAACCATCAGTCACAACCTGAGCTGGGATGTCTGTGAAGCTACGGCCATAAAGCAGTGGGGTGAAAGCTCACGTCGGAGCCTTTAGGAGCTCAGATGTCAGGTGTCCCCCCCCTTCAGGGGGGCTGCATGCCCTTCTCTAACAGTGAGTAGAGGCAGCACATCCATGGCTTGTGGGCTATGTCTAGTTTGAGGTTTTGGCTTGGATGTTTTAATTTGGGATAAAAGGTCTCAGTGATGTGACCACCAGGATATGCAGTAATAGGAGACTCGGGCTGGCTGGCTTCACGTTTGTGTTTCGGAATAGGGTACACCTTTTCGTGCCAACAGGCTGCAGCTGTTGGTCCTGCATGCGTCATGGCAATAGCAAAGCGGCTGATTCGGGACAGACAGGCTGGATACAGTTATTCCCACGAGGGCCCCAAATCACATACTATGAGGCAGAAGAAAAATTGTAAGCTGATGAGCAGCAACCATTCACGTTGCCCAAGGGAGAATTCTGTACTTGCCTCTGCCACACGGGTCATCTTTAATGTAAATAGCTGGGCTCCAGGCAAGTTCTTGGGTATACAAACCAGCTGCCATTCAAATCTGCTAAAAAGGTGTCTCTTACTCCCAGCATTCGAAATGCATAACACTGCCACCAGCCTGTAGGTACCTGTTTGCGCTATTGCTGTCACTCAGCAGCGCAATGAGGAATTTATGTAGCAGTACTTTCCTAGGCTGTACCAGAATGGGCAAAGGGCTGGAAATTGTCTCTCTTCACACAGCAAGGGACACAGGATAGTAGGCAAAGGAAAGGAAGATGAGGTAGAACTTCTGTTACCCTCAACTGGAATTTTTCACTTGCTTCTCTAGCCTTCACCCCCACCAATGCATCTCATTAATACACAATGACAGTCTTACTTTCGGAGTTTTATAGCAGCCTGCCAGTACCTGAAGGGGGCCTACAAGAAAGCTGGAGAGGGACTATTTACAAGGGCATGTAGTAACAGGACAAGGGGCAATGGCTTTATGCTGAAGGAAGGTAGATTTAGATTAGGTATCAGGAAGAAATTCTTTATTGTGAGGGTGGTGAGGCACAGGAACAGGTTGTCCAGAGCGGTTGTGGAGGCCCCATCCCTGGAGGTGTTGAAGGCCAGGTTGGATGGGGCTTTGGGCGGTCTGGTCTAGTGAAGGATGTTGCTGCCTGTGGCAGGGGTTGGAACTAGATGACCTTTAAGGTCCCTTTCAATGCAAACCATTCTGTGATTCTGTGGGTTTTTTTCCTGTGTAGAAAATGGGTACTCATAGAGTATTCATGGCTGTTACATCCTGCAAGCACATAAGAAATTTCTTAAAGAGGACAGAAGAGGAATTGATTTAAAATTTTAGTTTGATATCTGAATGTTTATCAGCATCTTCTGAATGAACATCACAGCTTGGCAACACAATCTGTAAGTGCCAGTGTAATCCCTTGGTAGTTTGTGCTGGGTACAGACAAGCCGAGTATCTCTTTTCCCGTGGGTGTGAAAGGCTCATGCTTGGCAGATAAACTGAGAAGTGTGGCAGTGAGCTCACGGATAACTGCAAGACCTACGTCACTCAGCACTGTCTCATTTGCCGTCAGATTTAGAAATGGCACTGAGTCTGTCATCACACAGACCTTTTCCCTGGAGGCTGGCTGCTACAGGCTTTTGGAAAAAGATGTGGAGGGCATGTTAAAAAGTCTCTCGTAAGAAGTCCCAGTATCCTGTTTAGAGTACGGATGTTACCATTGTGGAAAAAGGGACCTTCGCCTTCTTCCTGACTGTGCCTTTGAAACATACGCTTGACACCGTGTGTTTAATTTCTCCCAACAGCATCAGAACACAACATTTAATAATAGCATTTTTAATTCCGGAAAGCTCAAGGTTTTCCGCAGAAGAAAGATGTGCTGTGCTTCTCCTTTTGCAAATGTGGTGGTGGAAGTCCAAAGAAGTAAATTAAATTGCCAAGATCCAGATTCATGATAAAACTGGAAAGAGAACCGGGCCAAACCTCAAGCCAACCTCCTATTGATAGGAATTCCATGCCTTCCATCTCCATAAAGGTTTCCTTTCTTGTGATACTTCCCAATGTGTGTGCATGACACCATCTCTGGGATTACAGAGGGTGGGAGTCGGGTTTTGCAAAGTATTCCCGCTGTCACCACTGCTGCTGCTTCTCCGTTTATGGCGTAGACATAAGTCAGTATAGATAATTCATAGCTCGCAGATGGGAGTGCTGTCTGCTGCGCTGGGTCCTGCAGCAGGAAAGGGATGGCAAAGATGCAGCTTTTGCAAGGAGAAGACAGGAGTCGTCTGTAGAAAGCTCAGGCTCCGCCTGGCAGGCCTGCTTTGGGCAGTGCCTCTGGTGCCCCTCCAGAGGTTTGAACTTCCTACAACAGGGCGATGCAGGCAAACCCAATATAGATGTCTGTCCCTCTGAAAGCCGAATACAGTGGTGTACATCTTTCTACAGTCATCTTAAGTCTAACCAGGCTTTCCATTCCTAATTGGCATTATTTTTTAAAAGGTCACTTTGAAAAGGTAAGCAAAATACTGTAAATACCAGGAGTTAAGCACTGTGGGGCATGCCAGCATGCTGAAGTGAGGGAAAGCACGGGAAAAGGATGAAATTACTCTGTGCCTCAAAGGACAGCAGGGCAGTCAGTGAGAGATTTTGAGGTATTTGAACTTTAAAATTGACACAATGGGTGGCTGGGATGATTTAACACTTTTATCAGTAATTTAAACCATAGAAACTAATTAAAAAAACTACTTGGTGAGAAGAACAAAGGATGAGAGAATTTGTGTATGGGCCACCACTTCCATCTATGTCACTGTGAGTCCAGCTCATTTTCCTGCCATGGAAGGCAGGATTTGCTTTAGTGGGTTGAAGGTTGGAATAGGTGCAGTGTGTGGGAAGAGCATTTATTCAAAATCTGTGGGCCTGTGAAAATAACAGTGAGAGAAGTACCTGGTGTGGCTGTCAGAAGTGGCAGTATTCTGCCACGTTCAGGGAGCCGTATCTTTGTTTTGGAGTAGGGAAGGAGAGCTGTGTGTACAAACCAGCTGTGCGTGCAAGAGGAGGGGGAGTTGCTCAGCCAAGCAAGATAGCAAATTGAAATGTATTGCACAAACATGCCATAGGATAACAGTCTTTCTGCTCTGCTCAAGCCAGGGAGGACCTAGAGGCACCTGTGTGAGGGGGAAAGAGAAAGGAGGAAAAGAGCAGCTTTTTGCCAGGGAATTGCATGGTACTGTAGTCTGATACACACTAAACTTTCATTCTGAAAGCGCAGATGATTTAATTCCAACATACGAAAAGAACCATCTATTGAGATGTTTGCAGAGTGCGGCACCTGCAGAGACTGCCGAGACAGCAACAGCTCCTAATTCAGCTTGTATGGAAGGGCTCTCCTGACTTAAAGAGGACAACTGCCACCGCAGTTACTGCCACCGCTGAAAGCATTGCCCAAGCAAATGGATCCACGGGCTTGATTGGAAGGTGTGACTTATGCAACACCAAGGTCTTATGAGACTAAGCATATTATCCTCTCTTCTTAGAAGGTACATCAGGAGATAGTGCTTTCTTTGTAAATATATTAGTATGTACATTAATACTACTGTGCCCAACCACACATGATATACCTCTAAACAGATACTACACATCCCTGTCTCTCTTCATCCTGAAGACAAATTTCATTATTTTGTGGTTAGCCTGCTGCTCTTATTTAAATAAAACTCTTAAACTTTTGAATAAACTATGATTTATAATAAAGCTTATATTACTAAAGAGCCAAGCAGTTGAAGCCTTTTATGTGCCCCTTTTACAAATGCTTACCATCTCTATGCTTTGATCAACTACATCTGGCAAGGCTTAAAAAAACTCCCGCAAGTTTCTGAGGAAATAAGGATCTTTCATCCTAGGTGCTGGAAACTGCACCGTCCCCTTTGGAAGTGTACAATTATGACTTCAGTGAAAACCCCAAACCCACAACATTTGCCTATTTAATTTCTCACTGACCTTTACCTCCAGAGTTCCCCACCCTCTGGCACATTTTGAGTCATGAATTAACTTTCATGTCTGAGCTGAAGAACTGAAGAAATCCAGTTCCCATTTTAAAGCTTTTTCCCAGCAGCCTCCCAACTCCAGCTATCTCCTTCAGCTGCACAAGAAGTACAGGAAGGATGGCAAGTCATCGCCTGCATGCAGGTACCCTGCGTTAGTTTGGTTATTTTGAATACTGCATTGGGCAAATAATGCTTCCCTTAGTAAATCCACTCACTGCTTAATGTGGGATAACTTTTTAAAACCTGGTGTTAGGGTTGAAGAAGAAACACCTGCTAAGAAGGTGAGGTCTAGGATTTATTTTTACTTTGGAATTTCAGGTCTTTAATTTTCGAAGACCTCATTACATAAAAACACCAAGGAGGCCCTTGGGTCAGATAATTAACCTCTGATAGTAGTGTTGTTTCAGAACATAAGATTCCAATAAAACATGTAAATGGTATCAGGGAAATACCTTTTAAAAGTTGCAAATCCCCTGTAGGATAGTTAGCTGTGCTGATTTATGTATGTTTGTATAGGCACCACATGCCTTAGGACTGTTGCTGTCTCCAACTGGGGAAGAAAAGCAGTGTGACTTACGCATGAGCATCATAACAGATGGACCTGAAAGGTGAAGTCCCGCTGCTGGTACGAGTCGGTCTGAAGGAACTCCACATTTAGTTTGTGTAACAAGGTAGAAGTGGTAGCCCAACTATTCTACTTATTCCAGAAAAGCAAAAAGTACATATCCTGTACAACTTAATGAACGTTTATAAAAACAGTATTCTGCTTATACTTTTCAGTAGTTTAAAATTTGTTACATGCTACTGATTTAAATGCATTCCTTGGCATAGGTATTCTGAAGATAACCGCAAAAATCAGTCAGGAGCTCTGTTGCACTGCTAGGAATTTAACTACACTGACATATGCATGCCCTGGAAACAAGTATTCCTCGGGTGTTCACAAGTATAGTTTGAGGCTGCCCTGTGCTAGGACGCTGCAGGATTTCTCTCCTATGTGTAATGTGTGGAAATGGGGACTGAACTGGTTGCTGTGCTCTGCTGACCACTTTGGAAAATGCAGACCCTGATTTTTTAGTTGGTTTGACAGAATTTTTATAACATGTTTATTCTGGAAACCTCTAGGTCATCGAGGGCTTTCCAGCAGCGGCACTCGGCTACGTCCAGGGTGCCTTATGCTACTGCCAACAGTCAAACCCGTACAAGTGAGACTGCCCCACAACGAACACCATACTTAATACTTCTTGTTTATTCCTTTCTTTTCCCTTTGGGCTTCTGAACCGTTAGGATGGACTATGTTTTGTGGGGTTTTGTTGTAGCCACAGGGTCTAGATTTCTTTTAACAGAAGCTGAGATGGCCGCTTGAGTTTATTTGGATGGTAACTCCCTCCAAGAGCCGGAGCTTTAGGGAAAAGCCCGAACCAAAGCAGCTGCTGTCAGCAGGAGGAACGGGACTGCCACTCCTCTGTCCAGCCATACCTCGGAGATACCATCCTCGTCCCGGTTCCTGCTATACACTCAGAAGCTCCAGCCTTCAGAAAAAAAAAAAAAAAAGCGGTTTNAAAAAGCGGTTTGTGGCCCATTCGCTCTGACTGAAGCTCCCCCTCAGGCGAAGGGGAGGGGGGGGGAAAAGGGGGGGAACCACCACAGCCCCAAGCCCCTGACGACCCGACCGTTAGGCGCCACAACGCGCGGCCGACTCCCGCCTCGCTCCCCGCGGCGGGAACCGGAGCGCCGAGGGGTTAATCCGGGTGTGCCGGCTGTGGAGAAACCGAGCGGCTGCCGCCGCGGTGCGGGAGGGACGGACACGCCCCCTCCGGGCGTGCCCGCCCGTCCCTCCCGCACCGCGGCGGCAGCCGCTAGCCCCCTCAGTGCCGCGGCCGCTGGGCTGGCGCTTGGGCGGCAGTTCTACGGGACCCTTACCTGTGCGCGGGCTTTTGGCGGGCGCCGCTGAGGAGGAGAAGGAGGTGGCAGTGGAGCAGCAGCAGCAGCAGCATCATGCCGGGCAGCGACACGGCGCTGGCCGTGGATAGGACGTACTCGGACCCGGAGCGGCACCGGCGCCGCAAGACGCGGGTAAGGCGTGCGAGGGGCTGTCAGGGCCACCCTCGGAAGAAGACGGCCCGGGGTGGTGGGGCTGCCAGGTGTGCCTGGGTGCAGAGCTCGGAGAGGCAACCACCAACCTGCAGCGTGTTCCCCAAGAGGTCTCCGTGTTTGCTGCGTTGTCGATGTAAAGGGAAGTGTTCCATCCGTACTTATTTTTCTTATTCCTACTCTAAAATACTTTTTGGTATAAGAAAATGAAACTAAGCTCCATGGTCACAGAACAGAAACTGTTGTTCAACACATACCCACAACAGAAACTAGTTGGAGGTGAGAGTAATACAGAACTTACTCACCAGAGTCAACAGAGCTGATGATTTAATGAGGTGACTCTGTGTCTGGATCACACTGGTGGATCCCTGGGTTTGGTCCTGTTTCTCAAGGTCTCCGGTAAACCGAGGATCAGGTGGTTGTATCTAGCAGCGAAGGGTGATCACAGTTCCCTGCCTGAAGTTACTTAGAAGAGGGTTGTGGCAGGAGTGGAGATGCACAGAAAAGCTTATCTGTGTGCACGAGGGAAAAATTAAGACTGTTTTGTATATCCGCGATATATGACATTAATGGGATACTTTTTCTTACGGTCTGCTGGCAAGTTCGTCTTGCTTTATCTTACTGTTTTGATGGTTTGTTCTTGCAACATACGATAACCATGGATAGGCAATGCTCGTGATCGTTTCACGTATTTAGTAGCTTTTACGGTGAACGTCGCGCTGATGAGGGCAGTTGGCTCTCTGTGCGCAGATGTCGGAGCCTTGCTGAAGTGCTCAGCCCAGACAGGTGTGAAACAAAAGGCTCTTTCTTGCCACGCGCTGCTGAGAGACGCGAAGAAAAAGCGGGTTGCTCTCGCTGGCTTGGGATATCAACGAAAATTCTGTTTTCTATGCTAGGATGCGATCCTGCAGTTGTCAATAAATGATCTTTCCAGTTTGAAATGTAGGGTATAGCGATTTGTGAAGGAAGACTGGTTTTTGGGGGGAGGCTTCTTGGGGTTTATTTTGTTGGTTTATTTGGGGTGGAGTTTTTAATTTTTTTTCTTTTTATTTTTTTTCCTTGTACTGGACACTAGCCATTCTTTCCGTCCCTCCAAGCCCATTAATTAACAGTGCTGGAAAGAAGGTGATGTGCTTCAGATTGTTGCTGTACAATGAAATGCTTTAAAAATAGGTAACCCCATACACTGTACCGCACGCCAGTCATAACCCAGTTAAAAATTTTATGTATTTCCTTCATTTTTCTCTTTGCAAGTTGATCTAAGCAGTTGTTCTTCATTGTTCCTGCTGTAGGAATAGTGCACTACCTAGCTTATTGTGGCCATGGAAGAAAGTTACATACCTTCAAGGATGATTTTTGGAATGTTGAAGAGTTAAACCTGAAGCCTCCACTCTATGGTCTAGCTGATCTGCTTAAAAGCATAAAGTATCATGGCTAACATTCAGCATTGCATATAGTACTTGCGTATTGAAAAATAAAAATTAAAAAAATCTCACACTTAAGACAGTTTTATGAAAGCACTGGGATTCTGTCTGATTTTCTTTTCACCAGGACTAGCCTCCCCTTCCTGTGATCATGAGGACTAGAAGTACAACTCTTTAACAAGTTTGTAGAGTTGTATGTAATTACATTGCTCCAGGATTTAGGCTTTACAAGTTGTTTCAGATATCGCAGAACCTGTAATGGAATTGCTAGAGGTGGTAGCAGCAGGTTGTATCTTCCAGATGATGGTAAGACCTTGCATTAAATTCATGTGTGCTTATTCTGGAAAAATAGGATTTTTTCCTGGATAAATTGCCTGGATAACTTCAACATTCCTTTTACTGCTTTAACAAGGGTGACGGAAATGGTCAAGCACTGGAGCAGCAGTAACTGGTGGTATTATGCAGGAAAGACGCAAGAAAGCAGGATGCTGTTTTTCTCTTAGAGACTGAATAAAAAGCATCAGAGTAGCTGGGAGTTAAAGCTACCGTTCCCAAATATTCACAGAGAAAAGCAACACAGAGTGGTCCAAAGCCGATGAGAGGATGCCCAGAGAACCTGAACAAAATAGGGAGATTTGCTTTTGTGAAGGAAGTCTTGGAGCTGGTTTTGTCAACAGGATTGGGACAGTGTGTAGTAAGTATGGTGAGATACATTTAATAAAGCCCAGGGGAAAGAGAGCTGTCAGAGTAGTTGTTGGATCTCATAGTCTGTATAACATGGACTACTGAGTGCAGTTTTTGGGTGGACAGGTTTTGAAGGATTTCTCCAGCCTCATAGGTTACTGCCTGTGTCTTTCAAGCTCATCTAAGGATTTTTCTTACAAGAAAGTGAAGCCTTCTCTATGGGCAGGCAAGATGACTGTTCCAAAATTGCAGCTGTATATATCATAGGAAGACCTCACCAAATTCAGTTTGCAGAAGTGTTGAAACTACTTACTGTGAATATAGCCTTCTGAGTTTGTAAATGGTACAATCTGAAGGGAAAAGGATTTTAAAATTCGTTCTGCAGCTAAAATGCTCCTTCAGTGTAAGGCAACAAGCCTCTTGAATGCCCTCTTCTCTGAGGCTATTTGAAGTTTAAGATATCCTGGGCTCTGCTAACAGTTCTCCAATGAACCATATGTCTGCACCTTGCTTGGGTGGCACAAGTAGAATCAATGTGGACAATACAGCTGTGTCCATGAAGTAAGACAAGATTTGGGAACAATGGTTGCTTTTTTTAGCTGTTGAGTACTGTTCTTGCTGGAATGTTGCTTGCAGGACAGCTGAAGAGTCTCATAGTGCTTTCTTAAGAGACTTGTTTTTGCAGTGAGTACTGTGGGAGACTAGAAGTGCTCAGGTTCTGGCTACACATAGGCAGTAACTCCGTGGAGAGGTCTATGCAATTGCAATAGTAACATTCCTGATGCTCAGACTAGCTTGGCTATGCTAACTTATCAAAAAGCCTCATTGTATTGGCTTTTGCTTTTAAAGCATTGTGTCAGGGCCGCCTTTCAAGGCTCTGCTAAAAGCTGTCATCTCTGAAAGCTCACCAGGTTGTCCTATTAAGACCTCAGAGACCTGTACACACAATTTTTTTTCCTGCTTATCAAGGCATTGCTGTTCACTCTTCATCTCTTACCCCTTACAGAACAAGAATCCTCCATATCTCATCAGGATTATAAATTTATATGTATGGCTTTGTAGGAGAAAAATGTTTTTCTAGTATAACTAAACCATATGAGTTCCTTTACTGCATTCCGTCAGAAGTCTATGCAGTGATACATCCTGCTTTTAACAAGTACCAGATGCTTTACAGAGAGATGCAGGAAGTCCTAATTACATAATTTCTTGCACATCGAAGCCTATTGAGAACTTTCTCTTATTAGTGATAGACTTATATTAGAAATGGTAAGAATTCTTCTTTTATTTAAAAACAAAAAAATCCCTTATCTGGAACAGATGTGGTTTATTTATTAACAGAGAATCTTAATTTCAGTCGTCTTGCGCTTTCAGCCTTGGTGAGACTAGCAATAGAATCAGCGCTTTGTGAGCGAACTGATTCTTACATGATCACAAACGCAACACACACAAAAAGGCTGACATTAAAAAAGAATGCAGAAATCAACTTGCTTTACAGTGATGGAAAAACATTCTGTGGAATGTCTCTTCTCATTTTCCATGTCTCTTTTATGATCCGTCCCATTCATCTTGTCTATAAGCGAGACAGTCTTTTTAATAATCTCTCCTCATATGGAAGTCTTTCTAAGCCTCTAATCACTTTCATCATCTGTCCTTGGATTCCCTTTATTTCTTAAAATCTTTAGTACATTCAGAGGAAATAACATAAAAGGACCTAGAAGGATTAAAAATGTAAAAAAATCCTAAGCAAAAAAACAAACAAACAGAAGCTCAAACAAAAAACCCCACCCAAAACAAAAACCCACTCCACCCATAGTTTTATGAGAAAGGGAGATTTAATCTCCTGGTGTTCCTTTAAATGCAAAAATCCGCTGTAGAAGAAATGCTTGTTCTGGGCTTTTGTGACTTGTAAGCAAACCTCCAGATATTTTGTGCTTGGAGAACTTATGCACACTTTTCCCACAGTTCCTCATGTTTTGGCATGACATGAAGATAATTTGATGAGACAGAATATCGTTAAGACCTCTAAGCATTGGTTTTAAATCCATGGTGTATCTAGAAATGTGTGAAACCTGTCAAAGAGTAGGCTTGCGTGATGCAGGAGTCTTGGGAATAAGAGAGGGAAGCCACAATTGTAATGTGAACCCCAAAAGACAGAGTAGCTGGTGAGAAATGAAGAAAAGCCTGGTTTGTTCATGTAAAACATTAATCATGTTTTTATTTTTTTGTCACTGTAGAACTGTTTGGAAAACTGTAACTTCTTAATTTTTTTGCTAGTGCCAGAAAGGAATGTTAGGAAGTTTACAAAGCTGGTATCTGTTTTTTCGTTGTACTTTGAGTTTTGGGATGAAATATATCTACCTAGGTCTCCTTTCCTTTGCTGTACTTTTGATTTGTCCTTATTGCAGTGGTTGGTAATGCTTGCAGGACTGGGGCATCTATTATCACCTTTTAAATGTTACAGGTATTAAAAAAACAATCACTGGAGGAAAATCGCAAACCTCCTGCTTTGGTTTCTTTTTGAAGGAAGTGCAATTGTCCTTCTGTCAGGCTGCTGGTGGTGCTGTCAGGGGACGCCAACAGCTCTGGATCCCTGGCATGCTTACTGTTGTCATCTACATAGGTAAGGCTTTAACTAGGCACCACTCGCACAATGTCTGCATAGAGGCTGAGCCTTCTAAAGTTTTGGCTGGATTTGATGTCTAACATTGTCCAGGCTAAAAAGATTGTCACTGCCTGTTGTCTAGTTTTAGTTGTTTTGGCACCATTAGCAAGTGCGCAGCTTTCATCTTCACCCCCACAGTGAGTATGGTTTTGGGAAACCTGTTTGGGGAAGAGTTTCTATGTAGTGTTGGAGAATGGTGGAACATAATTCTCATTTTTCATTTATGTATCCAGATAGAGAAACTTTGCTAAAAAGTATTTGCAGTATTGCTGAGAGTTGGAAATATCTTTACTGCTGAAAGTTTTCTGCTCTTCTCCTAGTCTGAAAGAAGAGCAGAGGATTAATATGCAAAGCCAAAAATAAACCTGCCGTTCTAAAGCCTTGACATATGGGACCTGGTATGCAACTGGGATGGCTTGTGGCAGTGCAGCTAACCTTTTTCAGGCACTCAGCAAGTGAGAACTCCTCTAAGGCAGTTTTTTATGTCATCATACATAATCTAAGCTTTAATTTAGGGACAAGGATGAGAGTGGAGGGATGTCTCTAGTGCCTGAGAAGAATATCTACAAGTTGTGAGTTGTGATGCTGTTTTTGTAGAAAGCTGAAATGAGGCTCCCGCCCTCAAAAAAAAAAAAAAAATTGAGTAAAGCTTAATGATGTTGAGAGCTGGCCCACTTCATTATTGTTTTGTTTAGGTGGTGCAACTGGGTAAAATTCCAGAGGGCAGAAGTTATGCAAATCACTGCTACTAATACTTTCTTAGTTACCTCTGTATTGGACACTGAGACTATGGTCTACTTTAATTGACCTTTGATATAAAATATTTGGCATCAATTCTAAATATTTCTTGGTTAAACTTTACTGTAGTAGGCACCTTTTCCTTGGTTTACCTATTTGTGTACAGTTCAGTAACAGTTATCTTTCTTTGTAAACTTTTGTTTCGATAGCTCTAGATGAAGTAGTTACGTGGGAATGCAAAGAATTAATGCTGTGCTATTAAAATAAAAATATGATCCAACTGGTCCTGAATCCATTGGAAACTTTTGATTGACATCAGTGGCCTATGGAACCAATCTGAGATGAATTAGAACAGCCTTATAGAAAATTCTCTACATATTAGGTGTTCTTTACAGGACGGTGGATGCTACTTCCAGTTCATATTATAGTCTCATCTAGCTTAAACCAGGACAGTGTAGGTGAATTTTCATCTTTGGTTTTGTGTTACAAATAAATGCTTTTATAGTGGATTTGTCTAAAAATGTATGGAAGCCTGTTTAGTTTCCTGGTAAAGGTTGTGATGAAAAGAGCAGCCTGTGTGTGTGTATTTCTAAGGATTGCAATGATTAAACAGTCTGATTATCTGTGTTGTGATTTTTGTTAAAGTTAATAGGACTATGGCTTTCAAAACAGCTAGTCCCTTTACAAGATACTACACCACTGGCTTCTCAAGCATTAATTTTTTTCTGTTGACTTGCTAATCCTGTGTTTAAAACAAGACTTTTCAGTTGAAGATGAAGCATTCAGGTGGAAGCTGGTATTTTAAAGACAGGACACCGCAATGCTCTGGAGTCAGTTTATGTGTGCAGGAGGTGTTGATTTATAAGGTGAGACAAAGTGTTGCACAGAGCTGGTGGAATTTATCTTAAGATACACCTGATATTGCCTACCACCACCAAAAAAGCAAGTAATGCAGCTTACAGGAAATGGGAGGAGTCAGTGCTTTGGGGTCTGCAGATTATTAGTTTTTAAATCTAAGTCAATTTCTGAGTGGACTTTCAGTGCTACGCTACTAGAATTTCTCTGAAGGGAAGACAAGCCTTGTTAGGGTAAGCTGATGTAGCAAGTTTCGCTGGTTTTACAGCATTCACGCCTTTTATTCCAAGTTACTCCAGTACATGTAATACAGAAATTGCAATAAAGTTAGTGCTCATTGTTGAAATGCAAAGTCATATAAATGTGCAGAAAATGTGCTGCTAGCATGTCTGTCTGTCCAGGTGAGTGACGCCCAAAGATCAAACTGACAGACCAAGTAGAACTGACTCGTAACATTTTTCTGATTCAGGGCAATACAGCTTAGTAGCATACTGTACTATAAGTGTGTTAAGGACTTCTGAAAATTCACTTGCCTTGCCCTCACTTCCTAGGAGATAAATCAAATGGGAGGTCACTGTCGGACTTTAGTGGTCATTGACTGTTTTGGATTACAGTAGACAAGAAGCTTTGGTTGGAGGCTGCAGACAGTTGCAGGGAAAGATGGAAGCTTTGGAACTGAGTAGGATCAAACCCAGTACTAGTCTCAGAGACATTCAGTGTTAGAAAAACTAAATGAACAGATCTTGTTGAGTCAGAGTTGCCTAGATCAGGTGTGAGGACCTCTCCTTACTTAAGGGGGGACAAAGAAGACTTACGACTGTCTGTTCGTTCACAGCTTCCCCTCCAATGTGCAGCATTGTAGGTTGGCACTTTCACGCTGCCAGCTTTCCCAAAGCTGCTCAGAACTATCTTGTATCAAGTTCATTAACAGCAGCCTTGCGTGGGGCTCCTTCACCCCCGTTGTGGTCATGCTGTGCTTACAGATTCTGTATGCCTCCCAGTGCCAAGCTGCTTCACTCCCTGTCCCAGGGCTGAGGGGCAGGGGAAGCAGGTGGGTGTGTGGGCAGCTCTCAGCAGCTTTTGGGCATGATCAGGGCAATAGCAAAGATAGTGGGGAGACAAGATGGGAAGAGGAATAGAGGTGGAACTTCACATGCTCTGCCCAGAATGGAGTCACTCCCACTCCCCACTCTCTATCACCTTTTTTAAAAAAAGCATCTAAATGTTTTTGATGTTTTGAGACACGGAATTTCATCTGCAGTGAATTTTGAATGTACTGGTCTGGAGCCTTTGAATCCACAGTTTCTATTTGTGCTGTATGTGGACACTGAATTATAAATGTCAGTAGTGGCATACCAGTGTCAATATATTATAATTATTTTATTTTTGTAAAATAATAATTTATCATTTTCTTGCATAAGTCTAGAAGAAACATCAGTTCAAATCTGAAAATTATAATAACCAGGAAAGGACAGGAGAAATGCTTCTTGCTGTTGGGGGCAGGGCACACATTAAAAAAAGCAAAGGAAGAAGAGGTAATAAAATATCATTAGTGTGAGTGACTAATGCAGTAAAAATGTTAAGCAAGCAATGTACATTGCTCCTACGATACATCTTTTTGTTTAAGGATTTTCCTGAAGGAAAGCTTTGTTAAATGTCAACTTCTGGAACCCTTTCTTCTCCTGTCTGCCTCGGTTCTACTGTTCATCAGTAATGGTCTGATACATTGGGTTGTGAAGAGAATGATCCTGTATCACAGCCTGTGGATTCTCTTTGGTCTGGTAAAATAAACTGGACTGCACTTATTGAATTATATATCTGGCTTTTTTTGTTTGTTTTTACTTAAACCACTAAGAAGAACCTGCAGTGTATTGAAGTAAGTGTGAAAAATTGTATTTTGTCTAGAATCAGGCTAAAAATTTATGCTGGAAGTGGGGTGTAATTTTCTTGTTTCCCGACTCCATGCATTTGATTTGAAAATAAAATAAAATGCTTCAGTACTTGGTATTACTCCAGTTATTGATGCATGCGCATAATATGGGGGTGTGTGGCTCTTACTATGTTGGGAATATTTGTTTTACTAGAAGTTTTGGCAGGAATAGCACTGTGTCACGGTTGTCACTGATACTTGCTGCCAGATCAGCAAAGTATCTTTTTACATCATCAGATTTCTGATTTTTTTCTTCCCCTTCCCCTCTTAACCACTTTTTCTGGATGTATCTCTGTTCATTCCCCCTTCCTCCACATCTTAAGGAAGAAATCAGGTTACATCTTGTCACATGTAACCAGTCCTTTTTTGGAGCAAATTACACAGTTTCAGTTTTGATGAACAAATGAAGGATGACTGTCTGCTCCAACGAGGAGAGTTAAAGGCATATTCTTAGGAGTCTCTCTTAAAGCCAGGTAACTGCCAGGCTCCTGTTGTGCTAAAACGTGTCTAGGCTGACGGTGAGTTTGCCATACCCTTAAGTTGGTCCTGCTCAGCTTTTTGTGAAGGTCTCTATAGTAGAACACTTTTTTTTCACATACGAATTCATGCAATGGGGACACTGAGGCCCTTCTGATATACAGCATTATCACAAGCAGGTGCTGCTGGACCTGATGAGGGCCTGTGATCTGTACAAGAATTATGTTCCTTCTGTCCTGTACAAGTGCATTAGATTTGGCAGCACTCTGTACCAGAGGCATGGGAAGGCTGGGGGATGAGAGAGAGAGTGAGAGCATTTCTTAACAATACCTGAGGAAGATTTAAGAAGAGTGAAGACCATGAGAAGATCTTTGATAATCAAGTGAGAGTTTTTTCTCTTTGCTGGTAGGTATATGAAGAAATTCTGAGGCTGTCCGTGTTGGCCCTTGCATGTTTTGTTCCCGTAAATGGTATGGATGTGGTTCTAAATAATTTGTCTTGGGAAACACCAAGAGCATTACTGCCTGTAAGAGCCAGATGCTTACTGCTGCTGGCATAGGAGCAGAGGTGTGCCATTATCAGACCATTCCATTGTGTCTTTCCAGTGCTAACTCCTATAGGTGTTCTCTGTCTAGTGCACACGGAGATCCTATTGACCAAATCTTCTATTTCTGATGTTTATGAAACTAGCTTCCTATGGGTGTCTTGCAATATAAATTTCATGTAGGAAAAAAAAAGACGCACCTTTCTTTTGTGTGGTTTTTTTTTTTTGCATCCAAGGAATTTTTTTTTCTTTTTTTTATCTTTTTACCAAGGAACTGGAAAGTCATGGATTGCAGGTAAATATTCAGGAGAATGAATAAGATATGAACTGACAAAGCTCGTTCTGAAAGTGATCAAGTGGAATCTCTAGTGACATTCATAAAACTTAGTGTCAAGCTTTTCTTTGTGATTTGTTGATGCCAGAAGCTATGGTGGTCTTTTAGGTTTGGGAAGCTGGATTTTGAGTGCGGTAGCTTACAAACTGTTCTTTCACAGAATGTTTTGACCTATGTCATCACTTTTCATACATACATCAGGTGGGATTTCTCATCTACTAGTGAATATGTGCATTACACTGTAGCATATATGCAACCTGCTCCTTAGTTTTGAGAAATAAATCTTGCAATGAAGATACGCCCACTTGTGGTGTTTTGAAACAAATAACCAAGTCTTTGTTTCAGTTTTTCTTGTCTGGACTTGAGAGAGTCGACTAGAATAATCTTTGTGTGCTGTGTGCCATTACGAAGTGTGGCAGTTAATGTCAGAGAAGGTTGAAGCTCAGTGATTTGCTTGAAGAGTATCTGTATTTCAAAATGAAGTCTAGAGCAGTGGTGACAGTGGTAGCCTAAGGCTCTGGTGACGTGGGTTCAGGCTGCTGTGGCACCTTTCAGCTCTTGTGTAATGATGGGAGTCATTTAACCTCTCTGAAGAGAATATTATCCCCACAGGGAAGGGGATAAATAGTGTGAAGGATATTTCACAATCATTAGCCCTCTGGGTGGACTTCAAGAAAACCAACCTCGACTTTTTTGTGGAGANCTCTCTGAAGAGAATATTATCCCCACAGGGGAGGGGATAAACAGTGTGAAGGATATTTCACAATCATTAGCCCTCTGGGTGGACTTCAAGAAAACCAACCTCGACTTTTTTGTCCGAAAATATGCAGTGGATGTATGTTCTGGATTTCTACATACAGCAGATTTTCAGGCTATCTGCCACAGGTGCTTCTTCCCCCCCAAACTGTGTAAGTCTTGTGTAACTATTTGAAATAGGGCATCTGCTATTATGGTAGTTGTGTGGGACACCCTCTGTAACTGAGGGGGGTACAGCTCTCACAGGTGATCTGTCTGACCTCTTGATTTGTTAGAAGCTTAGAAGCTTCAACTAAACCACATGCAGGTGAGCATCTGAAGCTGGGTGAGACTGAATCCACTCTAAATAGCTGTGTAGCAGTGAATATTGCAGACGCTGCAAAAAAGATGCAAGTTTCACCATTTTTCATGCATTTTAGAGCTAGATGTACATACTGAATATCGAGACATCTGTGCCAAATCAACTTTACCCTTGAGTGGGACTTAAAGTTCCTTTTATTAGGCAGACAAGCAAAAGACTTTTCTGGCTCTCCCTCTTGTACTGTGCGTTCTTAATATTACTGAATCGTCATTTCACTTATGCATAACTGTACTGTTTTAGGAAAACTATTTTCTTTTTAAATCTCTGTCTTTTGCCAGCTTTGCCATTATGCATAGAAACCATTGGTTTCTGGTTGCTCAGAAATTTGGCAGTACAGGATGGTACCTTTCCTTTCCCCTCTCTTCTGTTTTGGCTCAATTATGATTATTATGGAGTGCTCCTGCTGTGAGTACTGTACAGAAATGCATTATTTTTCTTTGTGTAGTTCAGCCAGGATTAAATTGCAGAAGGATTGGTTGTCCTTTTTTAATAAAGGAAGAAAGGTCAAAAAATACTTATGTGTGACTTGGAAGGAAGAAGAGTAATCTTAAGTTTACCTTATCGTTACTGCAAGAAAGTAAAAGATTGCTTCTGTAAATATGTAGGGCTCTTTTTCACTTCTGGTAGCAGCACATCGTTCTGATAATGGTGTTTGGCAGTATTTTGCACTTTGTTAGTGGTATATTGAATTGGAATTAGACTGGTACTGACTTCCAAGTGTCATCTTGTGGTAGACTTGAGGCTGCTGGGGAGATGAGACCATTACCAAGGCATTCCCATCAGCTGTGTCCTGCTCTTGGGTAAATCAGCAGCAACACTGGCTATTTTCAGTGGTGCAGGATTAGGCCTTCTGCAGATGCTCTTTGTAATAAATGCCTGTTTTCATCTATGAAATTACGAACTTAGAGCATGTCAGAAAGAGAGAAACTTTTAGTGGTAGGAACTGGGAGCACACAGCCAGCAGAGTATTTATCTTGTCATGTTATAGGTGTTGCTGATGCAAAAAAAAATAATTCAGCAAGATAGGCATCACAAGGTTCAGAATAGATCACAAGGTTCAGAATAGATCGCTGTAGTAATTTTTAGAACATGGAGTTGGAAAGTGTGATTGAACTTATTTCTTTGTGTATATATGGTACTACTTTGGGTTTGATGTAAGTCTCAGTTTTTTTTCCAGTACATTTTTCTGTTGGTTTAAGGAGTTCACCTTGGCCTTGCCTTATATACAGAAAAAGGTGTAATGACAGGACACATTAAACAGTTTATTATTCCTCATGTGTCTGTCAGACCTCAGTCTGACAATTGCAGGTTCTGCCAATTAAAATGAATCTTCTCTAAGAAGGAGGAATTTCGTTTTCTAAGACTAGGATGTACAGTTGTATAGTCTTTGAGCGTATGCAGTGAGTCTTCACATCTTGGCAAGAAGTGCTCTGTGTCAAGTTTTCAATGTCACTCCTGCATGTTGTTTGCATGAGACTACAATACTTGCCGGTGCCTGGGCATCTTAGTGCTGTCATGCTCATTTTGTGAAGTAGGTGGGGCTGAAAAAGGATCCCATGTAGCACAGTGGCAGGGGTAGAAGAGTGAAGAAGGCTGCAGTTTGTGGTGTGAAAACTGTCTTGGAGCACTGCTGTTGTATTAAAGCATGTGTAGAATTTGTATTCAATGACCCTGACAGATGTCCAAACTAGAGGTTGCCTGAGAAAAAAACGTAACTTGTACAAATCCTGGCCTTCCAAAGACAGATGATACTGTGTCCTAATTTCATCGAAACTTCTAGTCTTTATGATGATCTTTGAATCTCCTCTATTCCAATCCTTAGAGTACGAACACATTAGTTCCCCTTGGAAGTGCTTCTTTGGCATGTTTTGTCAGTGAATTCCTACAACTGTAATGTCTTATTTTCAAAATGTGCCCTGTAATCTTCAGTATGTAATTGCTTTTGCTATACCTGAATGGACATTTTGAAGAGAATGGGGGAAAGGAGGCAGCTGGGGGAAAAGAGGAAGTTTCTGCCCTTTTTCTACAGGCTCAAATCAGCATCTGAATTAAAGAAATTTGAGTCTGATGCTTGTTACTCCTTAAGTGTAACTGTACAGTTGATATTTGTGACTGACAGTACATAGGGAGTTGCAGCACTGTTCCCTGTTCCTGCAGACACACAGCTTATCTTGCAACTTTCCCTCAGTTTGTCTTTCTCTAGCAATGAGAAAACAAAGGTTGTTCAGCCTTATACCATTATTACAGATGCTGAGTGAGGTAACTTGTGCAGAAGTTTATTAATACGGAAACTGAAATCTTAACTGAGGACTTGGGTTAGAATTTGCATATTTAAAAGTGGAGAAAGTAATTTCATGTGTAAAACAGGACCCTCATACTGGTTTGCGTTTGGGGTTTTTTGTAACATTTATGTCTGTAGGAAAATAAAGGACTACAATTAGAATCATAGAATCACTGAAGTTGGAAAGGATCTCTGAGATCATCAAGTCCAACCATCAACCTAACACCACCATGCCTGCTAGACCATGTCCTGGAGTGCCACATCTACACGTTTTTTGAATGTCTCCAGGGACGGCGATTCAACCACCTCTCTGGGCAGTCTGTTCCAATGCCTCACTACTCTTTCCATGAAGAAGTTTTTCCTAATATCCAACCTAAACCTCCCCTGATGCAACTTGAGGCCATTCCTCTTGTCCTGTCGCTTGCTACTTGGGAGAAGAGACTCACACCCTCCTCACTACAACCTCCTTTCAGGTGGTTGTAGAGAGCGATCAGGTCTCCCCTGAGCCTTCTCTTCTCCAGACTAAACAAGCCCAGTTCCCTCAGTCACTCCTCATAAGATTTGTTTTCCAGTCCCTTCACCAGCTTCGTTGCCCTTCTCTGGACACGCTCCAGCAGCTCAATGTCCTTTTTGTATTGAGGGGCCCAAAACTGGACACAGCACTCGAGGTGCGGCCTCACCAGGGCTGAGTACAGGGGGACAATCACTTCCCTACTCCTGCTGGCCACGCCATTCCAGATGCAGGCCAGAATGCCGTTGGCTTTCTTGGCCACCTGGGCACACTGCCGGCTCATGTTCAGCTGGCTGTCAACCAGTACCCCCAGGTCCTTCTCGGCCAGGCAGTTATTTAGGAATTAATATGTTGACTGCCTAGTAAGACAGCTTTAAAATGTCACATAAAGTTAAATTCATATTCCTAATATCCCTTGCACATTGCAATAGAGTCTTTAATTTCTATTTTTAAGAAGAAGTTTTTGTCTCTTGTTACATCCAGTGTACCTTGCTAATTTTAGGAGTGTGAACTCCTCGTGGTTTAATGAGACTAAAGTTTTAATAGCTGTGTCTGAATACTTGTTTAAAATTTATCACTGTATGTTTCTATGTGGGGCCAAATATGTTGCTTATGATGTTGCTGTTTTGGTGACCAACATGCTGATGGACTGATAAATACGTAGTTTTATTAAAATAGGGTTAGTGAGTTGGAAATGGGAAGAAATTCTCATTCCAAGATTATTTTGAACAGTCTCATGTGTTAATATACTTAATTATCTTTATCAGTGTATTTTAATGGTAGTTAGAATTGGCATGGAAGTATTGTATTTGAGCTGAGTTTTCAAAATTTTCATATAAAGGGCAGTGAACATGCCATACATTTTACTAGCTAACACACAAAGCAATATCTATTTATTTCAGGAATTATTATTTGCTAAATTTGCGGAAGCTTTAGTTTTAGAAGGGTAGTGCCTGGTACCATCCAGTGCTTTGATTAACATACTGGGAAGATTCAGTTCTGAGTACTCTTAACACTTTTGTGATAAAGTTGCGTCATTCTCTGAAATATCTTTTCCTCCTGGGGCAGACAGATCTATCTGTGGTCATTATCTTCGCAATAGCAATAAGATTTAGGAGACAGTCATGTTCACAAAGGTACAAAGTGTTCTCAATTCAACAGCTCATTTCCAAACTCACAACCCCCTCAGCATTATCACAGCAGATGTGCTTGCTTTTTTGAATGTTGAATGCTCAGAAGTATTCCTTAGGCTAACACTATGTTCAGCCTGCTTCTGCCTGAGCAGGATTTGCATTGTTTATTCATCCCTTTGTCATTTTAAAAAGGAAGAATGACTAAAGATTATGCTCGTGCGTTATTTGAATTTGTAAGTCATATATTCTGCATCACTTCTGTGTTTTTTTTTCAGAAGTGAGCAAGTTGACAATTTGAAAATATTGCACTGTTCTGATATTTGAAATTCCCAGAAGACAACACTTCTATTTTTAATCTCCTTATTCTGAATTATGTCAAGTCACCACCCCAGTTCCCACCAAAGTAACAGACTGTCTCTATTGTATAAAGCTCTTTTCTAGCAAGGTGTGTTCTAAATGCAACAGGGCACTCTCTCTAGAACTCTTTTTCCTGAATGGACTTAGAACTTTGTGTTCTTGGTATGTTAGGTATTACTCTTGCAGGTACCAAATGAAGTTTCCTAATTGCTAGACATTAATTTTAAATGACAGGTTTGTCCCAAATACGTATTTTCACTAGTAACAATTTTAGACTTGGGGTTGTCTGTGTTTTGTGGGAAAGAGAACAAGGATGTAATTTTATTGCCATGATACAGGCCATTGTGTGGTTTATTTTATACATATATATACATTTATAAAATATTTAGAATATTTATACTGTTTCTATAATTTATGCATATAAAAGTTACTTTTCCTTTTAGAAAAATAAGCACAAACAGAACTGAAGGATGAATACTGTATTTATCTTAGAAAATCTGACTGATCTTTCCCTCCAGTGTTTTGTTTGTGGGGAAAAAAAAAGATTGTAAAATTACACCATGTGAAATGCAGGGAATATGATTTTTTTTTTTTTCCCTGGGATCTGTATTTTATACCAGTTCACGCAATTGTCCATCTCCGGGAAAACTTGTATAGAAATTGTAGTTTATCAACTTCATTATGAAAGGACAAAGTTGAGAGAATAGGGGTGAGTGCTATAAAGATTAGGAAGTTGCTGTTAATCATTGTTCATCTGCAAGCTACCACAAGAAAAGAGAATTTTATTGGTGCTGGCTCAGGACATATCCTCTTGTGGGATTTAATGGCCAGTATGAATTACAGTAGCAACATATATTCATTATTTAAAACATCAGTGTTTCAGTGGCTAAACTGCTCATACTCTTGCATGTGACACCATGACTTTAGCCAGAAGTCTCATAGATTGAATTGCATGTGACAGTTGTAGTGCTGAGAGTACTTAGATTTGATAACAAAGAACCTGTGCTATCATATCAGTATATATTTTTCATAACATTACAGAAAACCCAGAAACTCTCTAAACAGCCAGGAAGGTTCCTTACATTACAGCTCTAAATCCTGTCCACAGCTTTAATGAAACTGAGGGATCATTTTTAAGATTCTTCAGGCTTTTTTTCCCTCAGTCTGTAGTGTGCAGATTTCCCATCACCTCCTAGACTTACCTTTTCCTTCTCTTCCCTCTGCATCCATTTCACTTTGGACTAATACGTTCTTAGTTCTTTTGTCTCATTAGGTTTCATCTCTCTTCAGTACCTTTAATTGTTTATTAAGAGATTCAGATACTTGTTTCCAAAATATTTACTTTTTTTAATCCCTTAGAACTAGAAACAGTATGTTCCACTGTGTAAATACAAAGTGAATAGGTAAATTCCTCAGGGAAGATAAACTGGGAATGAGATTAGCCTACTTAGGCTTTTGTATAGAATTTAAATAGTTAACTTTGTCCTGGGTGTTCGGCAAGAGCTGGTGTTTGAGTGGAGGCAGAATGTCAAATCCAAGTGCAAGTGTGGAAATGAGAGGTACATGTAATCAAGGTGAAAAAAACCAACATGGACTTCGATCTTTGTGCTGGAGAGCAAACTGCAAGGACTTAGCAGGACTAACCCCCCCTTCAGAAGAACAGCAAGTGTAGGACCTCTGTAAGAGAGAAAGGAATGCTCCAAGTAAATGAAGGCCTCAGTATAACCTCTGTGACTTGGAAGGCTTTAAAGCAAATAGATCTCTGAGCAAATTTTCAAGGAAAGAATAAGGAAAGACTTAAAGACTTGGAGGTAAATAGAAAAAGAAATAAATTTAGCTTTTTGCTTAACCAGTGGTGGATCCTGCCAGTTAATATGATCTGTTATAGCAAAAGTAAAAAGCATGTTTGCTGAAGGCCTTGAGCTTAGTGTGACTGTGGCCATGAGTCAGTCTTGCTATGGTGCCACATGATAAACAGGGTGTGGATTTTTCACAGGCAGGGAAATAGAAGAGAGATGGTTAATAGTCTTACAAAGCGCCTGGTATAACTTCCTTTTAAGAAATTTGAGGAAGTTTCTGCTATTAATTTTAATTAATTTTCGTTTAGTGTATGTCATCCTGCACCTATGCACCAATAACAAGGAAAAGTGGTTAAAATAAAGTTGGGTGTAGAAGAGAAAGATCTAACTGCAAATAAAGGTAGTAAATCAAGATAAATTTTTGTTCATGGAATTACTTTCCAAACTTGAGTAGCAGGAAAAATACATGACTTATTTTGAAAGGAAGCCTGATAAGTTTATGAATGTAACTTCAATGTCAGGAGTCAGGAATTTCCTTTAGGTCCTTTATCTCTGTCCTGGAAATTATTTTACATGTTTCCTGAGGCTTTTACATCATTCAGGTGTTGAAGTGAACATATTCTGTCTAATAAATCTGACAGATTAATAACTTCGCAGGTAATGAGCTCAGACATCTTGTGAAGATAATTTTTATGTGTCCTCACCTGGTACTTACCCATTCTCATAGGGAGTGAAAGTCAGACACAATTTGCTCATTATCCACTGGCTGGCCTGCTGGCCTGTCAGTAGACGGGTAGTTTAAGATTATCCACAGAATATGCTTTCTTGCCCACCTGCCAAGCCAGAAAGGTTATGCAAGGGACACTAATGAAGTTGAAGCCATTATAAAGGACAATTAAGGACATAGGTGGAAGCAGAATATTTTCTATAGCGTTGTAGGGACTTAAGAGAATCTGAGGATACTAAGGTGTGGGGAGGGAGGGCATCTGGGAAGAAGTTGTTGGCGTTGTTGCTATAGGAAATGAGTCTAAGGTCCATATGATATTACATTTCATTGGTTTTGCTGAACTAATGCTTCTGCTGGATTATGGGGGATTATACAGCAGGCTGTCCCTGCCACTTCTGTGTCAATGCGAATGTGTGCAAAGGAATACAGCAATAGTTCCATGCTGCTATTCAGGCTGAGCTACAGCTCAAATCTTTAAGAGGCAGTGAATAATTTGCATTATGGAACACTTCAGAAAAACCCTGTTTGTGTTAGAGAAGTGTCAGGTCCCCTGTCTTACGCTTTTCCACACAAAGGAATATATACACACTTGTATTTCAGTTCAAATGAAAATACTATGTTAAACTTCTTAGCTAACAATCCAATCCATTTAGTGATGGGTAAGCCTTAATTTTGCTTAATGGGGTTAGACTAGAGTGCATATTCACTGTCGCCCTCTGCCCTCGCTGCTGGTCTTGATACCTTCCAGGCGTATTGGAAAAAGCTATACGATGGGCAGTGTGCAGCTGGAGTTTGTAGCCGGGGTAATTTAAGCCAATCGCAAGTTATTGTTTAAAAAAATTAGTAATACTGTGTTAACATGTAGATGTTCTTGCTTATAGTGCTCATCAGTTCAAGCATTATGTCACAGCGTAACAGAAGATCAGTGTTCCAGGGACATTCAATCTATTATTAAAAAACGGATTGGCTAGACTGTGGGCCTATGTAGTTTCTAGCAGTGATTTAGAGATTATTCTTGGAAAATTCATTCAACTTGTCATAGTAATTGTTGTTCAGCTGTCAGTTGTCCATTGCAAGACAATTGGGTTGCTAGTGTCTTTAAAGCAGTTACTGGTATTTGCTTTTGAGCTGTAGAACTGTAGACAACTTGCTTAATATACAGGCTGTGCTCAGGTACGAGGTTTCCTGTTTACCTTCTTTAGTAACCTTAGAAGCAGACACCTGACTGCTGGTTCCGAATGCAGTCTGATGCTGCTGTCTTTGAGTTGACCATCAGTTTGCACGTAACCAGCCCTGCAAGAGAGTGTTCTCTCTCTCTCTGGAAACAGATCTTTAATCATCTGCAGTCTCCTCTGCATTGTGTTGCTAGCAGTAACGATACCCTTCAGAAGTGTGGAGTTAATACGGGATCAGGTTAGCCACCTGATGCATGACTGGGGCTCATTCAGCTGCTGATCAAGCGTAACACATGCCCTCTGATAGTGCCTATGACTACCATGGACCTCTCCCACAAAAGGCAGTTTTATACTTTAACTTGAATGACGTTTTCATATCAGCAGATGAACCGACAAAACTGTTTGATAGTGAAAGCTCTATTAATGTTCAGCCCTAAATGCTTGGGTGAACGTGCTCTAGCATCTTCAGTGTGTCATGTTGGAGTGTGCCAGCAAGAGCTCTGTGGGAGCACTGGAAAGACACATTTGATTTGAACACAACATCCAAGCCAACTCTTGTGCTCTTAGCAACAAATAGGTGGCCAGAGAAAGCACTGTGAAGGAGGGTAGATGACTTCAAAATGAGATGGTGTGCCTTTGGGAAGGCAAAACATGTCAAGTGAAGAAGCAGACATTGACAACAGACCACTTTGATCTGGTGTGGTGCTTGGTGTTACTCAAATTGTCCAGCCACAATTGATGTGCACAGTTGTTCTTTGTATCCACTGTGTTTTCATGTGCCTTTTTCCTACTGCACCATTGCTGTCTTCCCTGAGAACAGGTGCCCTTCACTGAAAACAAGTGTTACAGGAAGCATTTGCATTGGTATATATAGAACATGTCGTTGAAATTTTAGAAAGTGCCTGGTTCCTTTTTTTTTTTTTTTTTTCTTTTTGACCATTTCCATGGTTGCATTTGTTATTGAAAGCTTGGAAGCTAAAATCTTAGGTTTTGGTTTTAAACAGTTACTGATCTTGGCTTTTTTCATCCATGTTCAGTGAATTAATTTAAGATTCACAGAAGACTAGTGTTAACTAAATTTGGGTACGTGCTTTATGTGGTAGGAGATAAACAGATGTGGTAGGAGATAAACAGAAAATTCTTGTCAATCTACATTTTGAATTCTCTCTCCAAGAACACAGCATGTTCATTGCTGTCTAGTGGTTTGGTTTTCTGGGACACTTAATTCTGTTTGACAGTGTTTCACTGTCTTAAGGTGCATAGTATAGTGATATTCCTGATACTTTTTCTGTTCACCAGCATGGATGAATCCAGATTCCCCAAAAAATTAATTGATGTTAGTCAAATATTTGAAATGCCTTTCTGCACTGCTTTAGCTGCCGCACAGAGTGGAAGAATGGTCTTTACTGAGGTAGCTTTGGTTGCTGCTTCTGAAACTCTGGATCTAGATGTCTTGACAGAGCTCTGGGGATTTTCAGTACGCCTCATTCCTAAGCATGATGTTAATATTTCACTTTCACAAGCACTGAAGCAAGAAAATCATGATCTTCATAAAAAAAATAACAATTGTTGCTCCTTTTGGAATGGATTGTTGCCTAGTATCTCACCAAGTGTTAAGTGTTTAACAGCTGGTCTGTGCTTAGTGCACTTTCATTTAAAAAAACAAATAAATATGAGTTTTAGTAAGCATTGGGCTTTACTCCATACAAGGCTGGATATTGCTGGTAACTCTTTAACCCTGGTTCAGTTTTTCCTTGTCAAACTTTAGACATCCTTCTCAAGATTCATAATCTGAAGAACCAAGCTTCAGTTGATATAGAATTTTTTTTTTTCAGAATTTTCCAAAGCTATTTTGTGCAGGTGTTTGTCCACTGACTAGTTGATGAAAATCTCTTTTGTGAGTAATAGAAAAAAAAATAAAAATCAGAGTTTTAAAATAACATGGAGTGCTGAAGCGTAACAGTGAAAGTTGTTATAACCAGCAGCATGGGGTTCTTAAGTCATGAAATGTGCGTAGAGGAGTCTTAACAGTGACAGGCTCTTGTGGCTTGATTTCAAACTGGAGTGCAATCACCTCTCTTCAGTAGTGAATTATTTAGGTATATAAGCCAATTCCAGCCTACCGTGATTTTAGAGGTAACTAGATGGCATTACTTGTGTTATGCAATTACTGGAGAGGTAAGAACAGTGCATGGAAATCAGGTTCTGCCTGCAGCCCATTTAAGCACTCTGGCTTTCATACAATACCATTTTTCAAGTTATTCCTGTCAATATCCTGTAGTGATAGATGCGTTTTTTGGTAAGCTCCATTCAGGTCGTGGCTGGTGGAGAACATCACAACACAATTGTCCTTTCAATGGGAGAGATGTGTGGCTCAAACCCTGCTGATTAATAATGTACTGCAAAAATGGTCCAAAATACAGTTTTACAGGAATAGGATAGAAATTACACTCCACATATTTTTGTGGAAATGCTGCAGCATGAGTAAGCTGCTGCTGGACTAAGGAAAGGAGCCTGTTGGGCACCTCGTTTATTCCTCACCGTCTTCTTCGGTGAGCTGCTTGGGAGCCTGCGTGTCTGAGGTGTGCAATCTGATCGAGGGCTCTGCGCTTCCCAAGGCAGGTTGGCCCCAGCACTGTAGGGACTCGGGACAAGAAGTTCCCTGCTGAAGAACGACAGGAGCAAGCCTGAGAACACAAACAGTAGGCTAGCATACTCTCTTGCAGTGACAGCATGTTTCTTCAGAAACCACGTCTGTGGTGTGAGGGCGTGTCCCTCACTGCCCCGGTGTCTTTTGTAATCTCTCCATAAATCTCAGGGTCTGGTTACCAGAGCTCTTCAGGAGAGGTAGAGGAATGCTGTTGTCTTAGCTGTCAGTTTGGTGGTTGGGGTGTCTTCCTTTAAGCTGTGAGTTTGAACATGTCTTAAGCTGAAGAGACCCTAGAACCCAACTGTTACGTCCTTGATGAGCAATCTTAACTGAAAAGCAAACCTACAGGTTATTTCTTTCCTCATGCCTATTGCCGAAGGCACGTATGACTAGACGTGTGACACATCTTTGATGAAGTATTTCTTCCCCATTGATTTCTGCAGTGAAGTCATGATTCATTTTGCACCTGAATTGATTCCCCAGTGTATCAGTGAAGTCATTGCAGAGAAATCCCTGGAGAATGAGGGAATAAACTCTTCAGGAAAACAGATTTTAAAGCATGTGAAATAACAGGAAAAGAATTCAGGAAATGACTGGCGAAGTGCATCTCACTTGAACCAGTGACATTTGCCTTCGTACAAAGTCTTCAGGTTATCTACTTTAGCACTCTTGCAGGTTTTTTAGAATCACTGCTCTGTTTCAATCAACTAAAATTGCTTTTGAAATTTTACTTACCATCCTTCCAATCATTGCAGTACAGTGCAATGGTAGATTTTTAAAGCAGATGGTTTTTTTGCATGGCAGGCAAGTGGCAGCCTGGGTAGCCTCGTGAGTAGATTATGTCTGGTATCTTAGCATTTAAGCTTTCAGTATTGGCCTGGGTTTGTTAGTTTTGTTTGTTTGTTTTGTTTTTAATATATGGCCCCTTTCATACTTTATTGGGCTTCTGAGAAGTGATGCCACATACACAAGAGACTGGAGAGGAAGAAGTTTATTCCAGGCACTGGCAGGCTGATGGAGAAGGCTGAGTGTCAGAGCTTGTTACATGGCTTACAGAGCCGCTTATTCTGCATATTCACACTGGTTCTTATTTCTGCAGCTGCATCATACTGCTAATGTTAGCTTACTGTTAGACTCCTAGAATTAAAGCTGTTGTAAAGTTATGTAAGCTAAAGAACATCTGTACGTTTGATAAAGCATCTTTTGAGAGACTGAGAATGACCTACTAGAAAGATTGTGCTTCGATTGTTTTCTTCAAATTTCTTGATGTGAATGGATACTGACGTGGTTTACGGGACGTTGTACCACTAATGACAAATTATGTGCCTCTGTTATAAATGTTATAAAGCTAGATCTTAGCTTCAAGACCCCTTGGCTCAGAGATGGGCAAAATATAGATTGAGTCAGGAAATTTTGGAGAGTATGTAGATCCTGCAGAAGTTCTGGGTGAGGGGAAGGTACCTACCTTTTACAAGGTATGTAGATAGGAAAGTGGGAGGGAAGCCATGAAGAGAAGGAACTGAGAACTGAAGACTTCACAAAAAAGTATATAGAGATAAAGGAAGGGTGTAAAGGGGTAAGGTGAAGAGTCAGAGCTCATGTAAGGCAGAAACTCACATGAGCTTTTGCTCATGTGAGTTGAAGTCATGAACTTGTGCTTAACCAGTAAGCTGTGTCCTTGTATGTGGCATTCTCCTGTCTTCCAGAAAGGAGCAGAACAGGTCCTGCGGTGTCTTCCCTGAGTTTAACATTCCAGGCCTTTCTGCTTCACCCAAAATAGCGACTGTTCCAGCTTCCATCTGCCAAAGTGGCTACCATCATCATTCATGGATTCCAGCCATACCGTGGATGACATGTGAAGACACAAGAGCCTAGGTTACGATTTGCAGGTAGCAGAATCACTATGTGCAAGGTGTTAGGTGCCTGTGGTATCAGACTGAGGATGAAATTTCACCTGAGGTGGCTGCAGGAGCTATGTGGCATCTAAATGTAAGCACAGATCGAATGTCTGTGGTTGTCAAAGGCACACTTTGTTTACTTTTGGCCTAACAGGAGTCCTTGAATGTTTCAATAATGAAAGCAGTTGTGACACTTGATCTTTTGTGGGTGGGAGATCACAAAATCTTCATCTTAGGAACACATGCCAAGCAAGTTCAGGAGGCAACACTGACCAAAAGGAAAAATAAATAGATCAGGTTTTAATCCTTAGAACTCGTGATAGGTTTGAAAGAAGAATGTGGTGATTAGGTTTTGTTCTTTTCATCTGTGACTCTCATATCCCACCAGTGTGTCTGTGTGCTTTGGGCCAGGACTGGGGGGGGCAGGGGGTGCGGAAAGGGGGAAGCAAATTCCTATGGAACAGATTGTTTAGTACATGTGGCGTGACTGTCTCAATGCAAGCTTTGAGATACAGTTTGTCACTGGGGCTTCTCTTGCAACTAGAGGAGTTCTTCTAGGATTTGCTTTTTTGCAGGTGAGAAGCACAGCTCAAAGCATTCTGCAGGTTGTGCCAGACCGATATCTAGAACTACCAGCTGTAACTTCTAAATTCTACTATTAACAATGAGAACTCCTCAGAAGGTGATCATAAAGACATAATACCCCAACTCCAAAAATTTTACTTTAAAAGTATTTTGACCTTGCTAGACTTGGTCACTGTAAGGGATATTGACAGGCTGCAAGTCTGTAGGTTGTGATTTTATGTACATTTAAATGTAGCTGTCTCTTATGTCATCAGTCTGTTGGTGCATCTACTGAATCCGTTAGATTTTCTTTTAGCTGCGCTATGAGATTTTTGTCTGACTTGTAGTTGAGTCTTGGCATTCTAGGCTGTAACAAAATTTCTGTGGTTGAGTTAAAACTTACATGGTGCCTACATGTTGTTGCTGAGTGTAATGAAACTATATACCTTCTGGAACAATGCTCTTTCCAGGAGGTATTTCCAGGAAGGTTTGTCTCCTTTCCCTACAGATAATAGTAAAACGGTAACAAAATTTTTTATCAGTTCTGAAAGAAATTTCAACCCTAATACACTGGGTAATCAAATATCACAATATTGTGATATTTTAAATCTAGTAAGAATTTTTCTTATCTGTTACCTCACGTGACTCAGAAGCCATCTAGAGAACTTGAAAAGCAGTGTTAAGCTGGAATATATTCTTTATTACGCCGTGTCGTAAGTGTCTTCAGTTATTTACTAACTCCCAACCCCAGCTCTGCATGCTAAACTAGAATGCATGCGCAGCATTGTGCATGCGTCTCTTAAAACCTGTATTGTGAAGTCAGTACCAGAAACTAAACACACTTTGCCATACTAGTAGTAGGAGTAAACCAGCTTTTCAATAAGAAGCTAAATAAATGACAAATAGTCATTTTTACTAGTCTATTTTAAACTACTTTAGAATCATAGAATATCCTGAGTTGGAAGGGACCCGTAAGGATCATTGAGTCCAATTCCTGACTCCACACAGGACCAGCCCAATCAGAGCAGATGACTGAGAGCATCATCCAGACACTTCCTGAACTCAGTCAAACTGACTTTAAATGACAACTTCACATGTGCTTAAGAGTTGTTAGATGGATATACTACACTATAGTGTTCTCAGTATCTCTGGCTAAGCAAATCCAAAAATATTTGAACATATAGCTGCTTTTATTTTGGTGAATCTTCTGCCTTTCAGCTGTCAGACAAGCCCTAACAGGCTTTTAAAATCATTTTTACTCTCTCTTTTGCTTTCAGGCTATATGACTATTGTCTAAATGTTGTTAAATTACACAGAGGAACATAACACCTGGTGTGTTTATTTCTGTACTGACTTTTTTTTTTATAATGCACTTGTTAAAGCAGTAAATGAACAAGAAAAGAAAGATAATCAAAAGCAAGTAAAAAGCCTACAAACCAAATGGGATGAATAATTAACTATGTCAGTTTATTCTATAAAGTTAAAATGACTCAGTGTTGCCCGATTAGTACCGGAATCATATGTAGAGACAGACTTCTAAATTCTGAATCTGGGAAGCAGACCAATTAAAGATTTGACTTGTCATTTGCTCTTTTTTTTTGGGGGG
>VWZZ01001031.1:299561-332968 GCA_013399095.1 Psophia crepitans | reverse complement strand
GAGCAGGTGGCGGAGGGGGGGGAAGGGTGAAGGCAGAGTTTCTTGCACTCACGTTTGCATGAAAGTTTTTTGGCCTTTGCAATTCACTGTAGCTCATTAAAGTTTCCCAAAGCATTTAATGAATGTTTGCCAATCTGCAAGCTTCCTCTCTGGCTGACATGGAACATAAGCCATTCGGGCCGCCTTCAGTTGCTGAAATGTTAGGTATTCTTTTAGTTTACTGCCTGCTTCCCCACCCCACCCGCCGCTTTGTTTTATTATAAGCAGTATTAAGTATATTAGACTGTTAAAAGCTTCTTGATGCAAATAGTTCTGGGAAGGAACTCTTCACTATCCAGGTGGCTTCTGAATTTTTGGCCTTGGCCATAGTTGTGAAACCTGGACATATGTTGTGGCATTTTCAGTGGGGTAATAGGTAAAAGCATTCCTTGGAAATAGTGGAATTCAAGTCGAGGCATGACAGACTTCATGGATGAAAGAGCATCATCCAGAGAAAGTAATAGTAATTGAAAGTAAGAGCAGGACTTGCTTGAGGACCTATTGGCACCATTGGCTTGTGAAAGAGCTATGGTGTGACTTATGTGTTTCTCAAACTTGTCACATAACTGACTACAGAAAGTGAGAGTATTTGTCAATCTGTTTCTTTAGGAAGAGCATCTGTAAAGTGTTTTTTCAACATGTTACACAGTATAGAATATTAATTCACTGTGTGGAAGTTGTAATTAGGCTAGCATCATTTGGCTAATCTCACAGGAAGCATATTTCTGAGGGTTTAGTAGTGAATATAGAGCTTTATCTGCCTGTCGAGACCACTAAATATGTGATTTATAGATGGTAGTTTATGCAGGTTAAATTACTCTAAGGACATGACCAAATGAGAGAGAAAGGGAAAAAGTATTTAGACGCTTTTCTAATGCCTTGATCTTTTAAAATGAGTACTGTGTTTTGGGTTTTGTTTTGCTTTTCCACTTTCAAAGGTATGGGGTCTCCTGTGTTGAACGTTAGGCTGTTTATTACAGAATTCTGGAGCCTGTAGCCAAGCAGAGCTCCCTGCTCAGGTACGGAGCTCTGGCTCAGTGCAGTGCCAGTAACCATGATCGGACTCCAAGGACAGCATGACTCTTGTCTGCTTCCTTTCCCACTGAGCTCTGCTTTGTTCCTTTTTTTCTGTGCTGTTGCTATGACTGAATATGGTAATATGTTTATAAATCTTGTACACCAAAGCCAACCATGTGATAAAGCATATCCTTGTGGATTGTCTGAATAGAAACTTAAGAGAGGAAAAAAAAAAAAAAAGAATCTATTTAGAAAGTTCAAAGGAGAAGGAAGCCAGCAGGCTCGGAATGGAATATTGATTGCGGCTTCATTTCTAATCAAATCGTATTGGTGAATAGACCACTAACGTCTCCACAACTCTAAAAATAGGAAAAGCTGATCTGAGTTTAATAGGTAGGAACTGGCATTAAAAGATAACTGGCAACTAGTGTTTACGTCTATATGCTTTTGAGAAACCCTCTGTGTGTAGCTTGAATGTAAGCTGAACACATGCCGTTTTCTGTTGATAATTTTTGTTAAATGCTCTGAGCTAAGATTACGAACTGCCTTAAAAAGACCACTGGGCTTATTGCAGTATTTTATGGCTTAATAAAATTATATGGGGAAGGAAGGTAGGTAGGAAAGCATGAGTGAACTGCTTTAAATGGTTCTGTTGTACTGTAATGGCCAAAGAATGTGGGTAGCACTTGTGTTTGGCAGCCTGTAGCTTCATACAGAATGTTAGAATGGGATGAGTGCAACTATTTGACTATGGCACTGGCTAGAGAGAGGTTCTCCTGGTTGTCCGTAGTTAGATAAGGGAGGCAGTGACTTTAAATAAGCTGAAAAAACAACTCTTAGAAGATGCGTCAGAGCATCCGTGTTTTTTTCATATATTTAGCAGAGAAGTTGATTGGTGAACTCAGTGACTCAGTTCCTGAAAGGTGAGTTACGGATGGTGAATATTTGTGTGACAGTTTGACCAAGCAGAAAAGGAATAGCCTGAGCTCCTGTTTCAGAAGTGCATAATTAATTATTATTGCTATCCTGATCTAGCTAACATGAATTATGGCTATATAAGAATCTGAAATATCTATTTGCTTCATGAAGTTTTTGTTAGGTATAATATGAATAACTCCTGTTACTACTCCTGCTTAGACAATATAGGTAGCTTTATGTTTCCTCACAGCACGTGAAGCTTATCAGCGATGCTGGAAGAGATTCTCAGGGATAAAAGCAGGTCTGTACTGAAGTCTAATTTGGAAAAATTTTGGGTTTATTGTATGTATTTATACCAGTTGACTTACCCATCACTGTGGATTTAATAGTATACACTACTGAGGATACATCAAAATCCAAATTGTTCTCGGATAATCTTAATTTCCTGTACCTCCTTCTATAAGGCTTAAGAAATATTAATGCAGAATTTGCATTGGCAAATTTTGTAAACCTTGGTAAGTAGGTAAAATATATCTCAGATAAAAAAATATTATTAAACTAATTTCAGATGAAAAGATGAAGTTGCAAAGATTAGATAAGCAGAAGCAAGAAGGTAAGAGGAAAGATACAACTGAAAAGGAAAATTTAAAAACCTAGAGAGTGAATAAGCACATAACTGTCAGTGTAGACACTATTTCTTTAGTAAGCTATACTTGTTTTTATTTATGTAAAGTTGACTGTACTAAAATATTCTAAATGACAATATTAATGTTTTCGCTTCCAAAAAAAAAATCTCAGTTTGATTAGACAGTGGTCCTTGTTGATATCAATTGACAAGTTTCCCTGTTTTGTCTTTAAATTTGAATCATGGTTAGTGTGGCATCTGGTCTTATAAACATAGAATCATAGAATTGTTTAGGTTGGAAGAGACCTTTAAAATCATCAAGTCCAACTGTTCACCTAGCACTTAGATTTCCACCACTAAGCCATGTCCCTAAGCACCACATCTACAGGTCTTTCAAATACCTCCAGGGATGGTGACTCAACCAGTTCCCTGGGCAGCCTGTTCCAGTGCTTGATAACCCTTTTGGTGAAGAAATTTTTCCTCATATCCAATCTGAACCTCCCCTGGCACAACTTGAGGCCGTTTCCTCTTGTCCTGTCATCTGTTACTTGGGAAAAGAGACCAAACCCCCCTGGCTAAAGCCTCCTTTCAGGTAGTTGTAGAGAGCGATTAGGTCTCCCCTCAGCCTCCTTTTCTCCAGACTAAACAATTCCGGTTCCCTCAGCCGCTCCTCACAAGACCTGCTCTCGAGACCCTTCTCCAGTTTTGTTGTCTTTCTTTGAACATGCTCCAGCACCTCAATGTCTTTCTTGTAGTGAGGGACTCAGCACTGAATATAACACATCTTGGTAAAGTCAGCGTCTCCAAACTTTAATTATGTTTCAACAAATCTTATTTGAAGAGTAATTTTATCGTTACCTGAGAGACATTGTCCCAGAACAACTTAATACGCTTAGTATTGCCCTGTTCAATTAAATAAATAATCCCTCCGACACCATCGCGTCACACAAAATATCCTTAATAATGCTGAGGTCCAAATGAAATTGTGATTCCAAAGACATTATGAAGCATTAGTCCCCACTGTCCTCTGAGACAGAGTTTTAACAAAAATAAAAAACCTGAAGGGCCTTGAATATGAAGGACAGGGGCCTATGACACTTACCCAAAGGCAAGAAAAGGCAGTAAAAGCAAAGGCTGCGAAGCCATCAGTGCATGTCACTTTCCTATGCAACTCTTACTGTTGCTGTTGTATTATTTGTGTTGGCTAAAAGCCTTGCTATCTCTTCTGATAGTTCTTGACTAGATCTGTGCCACATTGAGCACGATTTTACATAAGTATATCAATGCAGCAACGAAGTTGTCTAAAGTTGGTCTATAATATTTTATCGACCCTCTCGATTACAATAGCTGCGATAAGAGGGTTTTCTTTTCACTGTATTAAATGAATTTGAGGTTAGCAACATGGTTGTAGCAAACTAAGAAAGACCAGCTTGAATGCAGTTTTCGACTGAATCTGTTCTGTTCTATGCCGTTTCATGTGCTGTGCAACTGTACAGTTTCTGAGCACTTTCCAGTGGCCTGTTAAACAAAGTCACTACTGTTTCTTGTCTGTGATTCTCATCTCACAGTCCTGCATTTTGGACTGATTTTTGTATTGGAAGGCAGAGAGAAAAGAGCAGAGATATTGTTTGGTTTATTTTTTTAGTTAGTTTGAGCACTGAATTTGTGCTTAAATTTTGTGCATAATATACATTCTCCCGTGTATTTATGTTACGTAAAGAGTTGTTCACCAAATGTGCCCTGTAGTTGCAGTAGGAGGCAATGAGCTTTGTAATGAGCCTGCAGTGTCTGCAGGAGTTCATTTCAACCTTGACATTTTAGTTCTGGCCAAACAGAGATGTATTTTCAGTTTGCAAACATCTCTGAGAGGAAAAGACTGCTTCGATTTGCCAGTGCTACCCTATCAGTACATAATGGTTACTACTCAGGCTTGTTCAAAATGACATCAGAGGCTTTGTGCTATGCTCTCAAAATGTTGTGAATCCCCATTAAAGGCAGTTGTTTAAAAAATGGTTTCTTTACTCCTAAAAGAACAGTGCTTTCACATTTTTCGTAAAAGCGATATGGTGACATGAGTGTATTTTAACCTAGTTTATCTGCCAAAATTGTCTATTGTTTGAATTGCTATCTTAAAGTACTTCAGTTTAATAAATCTCACTAATTGGGCAAGTGTGTTCTCAGGATAGGAATGTTGTTAAGACTAGATGAAAATTTTACTCTAGGGTTTTATTCGTCTCTAATTGGCTGAATCTCTTTGATTTTTTTCAGCTAGACATCCTTCTTCATTTTGGGTTTTTAATTAATCGATGTTATCTTGTTGACTTGTGAAACTTCAATACAGTTTCTTTTACTGGTTGAGATATCTCCTGTAATGTGCATGAATATTTGAAGTGTGTGGTGTGTACAAAAATTAAAAGGAAAAAGTCGAGTATGAAGATGACTTGTTACTAAGTACAAATAGTGGGTTATTTTGTGTGATCAGATTGTTATACCAAATTTGTTGAATATTCAGTCTTAGCTGAACTTGGTTCAGAGAGAAAAGACTGGTTTGAAAGTTGTTTACTGTTTTTAAAAAATTCAAACCTTCAACCTTTTATAGGAAATTATTCATGCCAGTACAAACTCTCAAACATTTTAAAAGATTGTGTGAGAAACTATGCAAAAATCACATGCGATAGTGTTTTAACGTATGGTGATTCCTTCAAGATATAACCTAAGAGTTTATTTAAAATGTGTTGTAGACTTCTAAAAGGACCTTCTTCCTTTACAACTAACAAATAGGCAAGCGGTGCAGCAAATATGTGGACTGAACATTGATAACTGTGGCCCAGGTATGAAAGTGGAATGTTGCTGTGATTATATTTATCTTTTGGCAGTCTGTAAGCAAGCAGGATGATTTCCATACTAGTCGCCTCAAAAAAAAGTCATCTATTGTCTGAATAATGTAATTTTCATCACTTTAGACCTGTTAGTTTAAGTAAAATATCCTGAATATTTTTCACCAGGAGAAGAGATTCAAATCTGCAAAAGTAGGAAAGTAGAAGGTGCTGCCTCCACGTGTCTAGGAATCAGAGCAGTTGCAAAGTGAGTCAAATCAGTGCACTCTTCTGCACGGGGGACGCAAGCCCACAGGAAACGTGTCTGGAGAGCACACAAACATTAGCTGAGGTAGTCAATCACTACGATGTGTTTCTATTATGTGTACTTGGAGCCCCTTCAAAAAGGATTCAGGGAGATCTGCTCGTAGAGGCACACTTATCTTCAAAATGTCTGCTCTTTGTGTGTTGTTTTCTGGAAAAGTTATCTTCTCTGTGAATTCTTACTTAGTTGTAACTATTTGAATAGATTCTTAGGGCATACGTTTGCAATACCATACCGAGGGCAGATTCTGCAGAAGGTGTGCATCGGCTCAAACATGGCTTTATTTATTTCATATTAGATTTCCTGTGGACTAGTGCTTGCTTATAATAATTATGTATATATTTTAGCATAGTTAAAAATGCATATTTTTATATGTGTACATTTATATAAATAAGAAGAGATACATATGTATGTAAGCATACTAATAATACTTGAAGGCATTTCCTCTAGAATAAGGACTTTTATAGTTGTTCTCAAATATCTGATTAGTTCTGTTCATAAATGGAAATGATCATCTGTGACGCAGTTTTGTAGCATAGTCACAGCAGCAGAAAACCTTGTTCCATAATATTTTTACTTTTCAGGAATATGTTATTTATATTAACCTGGTGGACAATGTTTCATTTTTTTCCAGGAGAAAGATACTGCAAAGAGTACCGCCTAAGTAGGAAACTGTGCTTCTGTTGCCTAATGCTTTATATTAGCCCTTTATTAAACATAAAGGAAAAAATTTTTGCTATTTTAAAAAGAAATGTGAATAAGAAAATGCTCTAAAGTTCCGTTGTTGTGGTCTTCAGGAGGTAGAAGGTTAAATCAGTTGAATCTGCAGAGGATTTTGACACTTAACGCACTGCAATTAAAATGTTTTCTCCAATGTTTATTCAGAGCAGTGTTAATCACTAGTATATAGCAGCTTAAAGTACCATTGTTGCAGCAGTGTTTTTTGAATAACAAATGACCTGTATAATAATGCATCTGTGTTGTTTCAGTTTTACTGGTCCTTGCATAATGATTTTGTTAATAAAACTAATTTTAAACCTACCTTTTTTTCTATATAGTAGGCTTTCAGATAAAACTTTTCATATCTCCTTTCTTTACTGGGCTTGTCTTTTGGTTTGTTTTTTTTTTTTCTTTTCTTTGTTTCACTATATGTAGATCATGAAGTGTGGTCGAAGTTTTTTGTTTTGGTGGCCCAGTCTCCCTGCTGTCTTAGGATACAAATACATGCATTGGATATCAGGTGTGGTACAAAAAAGTGTACTCATCTGTGTAATGCGGCAAATAGGGAAAGTTTGCTTGTGTATATAAGTAAATAAGCTTTAAAAAATAAAGTTGCCTTGTCAAGACAGGTACTCGTTATTATGGAGAGGTAAATAGAATGCTCTTCAAAATGGAGATACTTTCCTGAAGAGCAGCCTGAAGTGTAAGGGTGGGGAGTGGGGAGGAGGAGTAGGGAAGGAGAGACCTTGTGGTGTTCAGCACACTTCCAAGTTCAACTAGATTTGTTTGTTTGCTGCTGATGCCTGAAAGGAGAGCTACCAGGTATTGAACTTACTGGACAAGCAAAGCTGAGAGCCCCTAATATCTGAAAGTCAGAGAGATGTGTGGGATATCAGGTATGTGTGAAATCTTCTTAAAGAGGACTCAAAGCCACAGCTGTAAGCCTTTCAGTAGTTTCCATAATAGTGAAAAATTATATCTAAGCTGCTTATTAGGCAGCCTGTGGTTGTTAGTCACATAATGTAGTGACTATCTTTTGATTAAGCCTTCATATAAAAAAACAAACTCCAGGTCCTGTTTATAGGCAGAACTGCTGAGGTAACAGAAACGTGTGTTTGAAATTTTACTTTATCAGCCTCGTGGGGGAGGGGGGGAAGAAACAGCAAGCAGACTCCTTTGAATAAGCGACTCGGTTCATGTACAGGGCAAGATGTGATTGTTTATATGCTCAGGATGTGCTGCCGCGCATTAACGCAAATGCAAAGATCTAATGCGTTATGGAGCTATTGTTCTCTTGTTTATAAATGGAAGCTTGGCAGTGGTTAAAACAAACAAAAGACCCACGTCTTGGGTCTTTTGCACATGATGGCCAGTCTATCTGAATTTAGATTATTTGATCTCCAAACAGCAGTACTTCCAAATTTCACTGCTACTGTGAAGTCTTAATTAATGTTCCTGCTACGAAATAGGTTTTACATAAGTGTTGCCAGCTCAAAGCAATAAGAAGTCATAATTTAGACTTTATAAAATTGGTATTAGGTTGTGGGTTTGATTTTTTTGGTAGATCTGTAAATCATATATTTTACATTTCCTTAACATTGTCTGTATTTTGGGGGAAGGAGGACTTGGTTGGTTGTTGACTGTTAAGTTAGATGTGGGAGTTACTTCTCTGTGACTGAGGGCAACAAACTTAGTAATACTCCCTGGAAGTCTCTTGTATGATTGTACAGTTCCAGGAGCTGGGATTTCAGGAAACACTTAGACAATCTGAATAGCAATGACATTAAGAGTGACTGTGAAACAGAAGGAACTGGGTGGGGGGAGCAGTTGACTTGTGGTAGCTTGATGGACATGGGATAGATAATTTGCGATGTGGAGTTAGACAGTGGAGTCACATGAAGGAAAGCACACTCTAAATCCCAAGTAGTGGGAAATCAGAAGCTTATGCTGCAACTGTGAGAAGTGGTTAGTCATGGCAGGGATGTGCCTGGCTTTTTATCAAATTCTCATTCATAGGAAAAGATTTAATAACTGAAAATGTATAGCAGCTGGTTCTTCAGAGCACTTTACAGTATTCTGGAAAACTTAATTCTTGCAACCGATTTGAACATCTTTAGAAAAAGAAAACTTATTATTGAATGGGAGGGGGAAGAAAATCCGTAAAAGCTAGTGGGGGGGGGNGGGGGAAGCACTTGTGAGAAACGCTAAAAGTGAGTTGAACAATCAGTTTCGAAGCAGAGATACAGAATGTCTTGCCAGAATGCCACCCCCGCACTGATTTCTAGTGGCTGTATTTTGAGAGAGCCGTGTCAGGTGAAGGCACTCCCCTTCAGTGGCAGCGGGAGCGCAGGCTTCTTTCTCATAAGCGTTTCGTGATGGAATGACCTGTGTAGCACCTGGGGCTCCCAAGTATTTCCTTATATTGCTATGGAAACCTGAGGCAGAAGGTGCATACATATAAAAGTGACATTTATTTAGAGTTAAGAAGTTAGGAGAGAGCATTTTAATGACTCCTTAGTTAATGATGTTTATCTAAAGAGGGACTGAAGTGAAATAGTTAACTGAGGTGTGCAGCCTACCTCTTGCCTGCTTAAGAAACTTAAGCATAGTAAATCTGAGTATTAGTTAATCTCTGAACTGTTTTCCCTAGCNTGGAAACCTGAGGCAGAAGGTGCATACATATAAAAGTGACATTTATTTAGAGTTAAGAAGTTAGGAGAGAGCATTTTAATGACTCCTTAATTAATGATGTTTATCTAAAGAGGGACTGAAGTGAAATAGTTAACTGTGAGGTGTGCAGCCTACCTCTTGCCTGCTTAAGAAACTTAAGCATAGTAAATCTGAGTATTAGTTAATCTCTGAACTGTTTTCCCTAGCCAATACAGTGACTTTTTTTTTTTAACAAGGCTGCTGAGCATATTAATGGAAAATAATTTGTTTATTTTTATAAAGACCTGTTGAAGTTTACAGTGTCTAGGCACAGAGGTTGTTTGTATTGGAACTGGTTTGCTTGTGTCAATTTTAAGCTGTGGAACAACCTGGAACAGAATTGAGTGCGAGTCATGACGCCGGAGACTTTTCAGTGGATGTTGTTGGGTTTTGAAGGAGCTGGTGTTAGCAATGAAGCAGAAAACTGCCTCTTCCCCCCATTGTTCTCTTCTCCCATTGTTTTAATCTGAGATAGTACCATATCTAAAGACTTATTTACACACAAGAAGTGACCTAGCTAATTTGGCCTTAGTTCAGTCCTTTAATTAGAAATGAGATAAAAGGGTGTTTCTGGGATACTCCTAGTTTAATCTGAGCATGTCCATGGGATTTCAGGCAAAAGGATGTTGGTGTGAAATTGGCTGTGTGGGTCGCAGGTTATATGTATGGCTATTTGGCACTGAGCAAATTAGACCAAGAGAGTAAAAGCGATCTTCCTAGTAACACCAGGACGTAGGTGTATATGCTTTCTTTTTATTGCTTTCTACAGAGTTTGTTTTAAATAACTTTAAACTTTTTCTTTGTGCCTAAAACTACAAGCACATTTACATCTTTCTTGAGGTGTCTGTGCTTACAGTCTCAACTCTGTGGTGCTAATAGAAAGAATTAAAATGGAGGGGGAAAATAGGTGATCAAACTGATCCCGAGAAGGAGTCAGTGGGTTCTGTGTCTGTGGTCTTGCCTACATTGCTTAGTATAACAACTAAATTTTTATAATTACCAGACCGTGTTGGCATAAATGGGGAAAATTTTCAAAACTATCCAAAGCTACAGGCTACTCTGCCTCTGTGTGATGGCTCACTTGTGAAATGGCCGTGAAGCTCCCCAGCCTTTCATAGAATCATGGAATCATTTAAGTTGGAAGAGACCTCAAGGATCATCTAGTCCAACCATCCCCCTACCACCTATTACCCACTAAACCATGTCCTTAAGTACCACATCCAACCTTTCTTCAAATATCCCCAGGGACTCCACCACCTCCCTGGGCAACCCGTTCCAATGCCCGACCACCCTTTCAGAGAAGAATTTTCTCCTCATCTCCAACCTGAACCTTCCCTGGCGCAACTTGCAGCCATTTCCCCTTGTCCTGTCACTAGTTATCTGCGAGAAGAGGCCAACCCCCAGCTCACCACAACTTCCTTTCAGGTAGTTGTAGAGGGCAATAAGGTCTGCCCTGAGCCTCCTCTTCTCCAGACTAAACAAGCCCAGTTCCTTCAGCCGCTCCTCATAAGACCTGTGCTCCAGCCCCTTCACCAGTTTCGTTGCCCTTCTCTGGACACGCTCCAGGGCTTCGATGTCTTTCTTGTGGTGAGGGGCCCAAAACTGGACACAGTACTCGAGGTGCGGCCTCACCAGGGCTGAGTACAGGGGGACAATCACCTCCCTGTTCCTGCTGGCTACACTATTCCTGATACAGGCCAGGATGCCGTTGGCCTTCTTGGCCACCTGGGCACACTGCCGGCTCATGTCCAGGCGAGCATCAATCAGCACTCCCAGGTCCTTTTTCTCTACACAGCTTTCCAGCCACCCCGCTCCCAGCCTGTAGCGCTGCCTGGGGTTGTTGTGGCCAAAGTGCAGGACCCGGCACTTTGCCACATTAAACCTCATCCCGTTGGCCTCTGCCCAGCGATCCAACCTGTCCAGGTCCCTCTGCAGAGCCATCCTACCCTCCGGCAGATCGACACTTCCCCCCAACTTGGTGTCGTCTGCAAACTTACTGAGGGTGCACTCAATTCCCTCATCCAAATCATCAACAAAGATGTTGAAGAGGATGGGCCCCAGCACCGACCCCTGGGAAACACCACTCACGACCGGTCGCCAGTTGGATTTGACTCCATTCACCACCACTCTCTGGGCCCGGCCATCCAGCCAGTTTTGAAGCCAGCGAGGAGTGTACCTGTCCAGACCATGGGCCGCCAGCTTCTCCAGGAGAATGCTGTGGGAGATGGTGTCAAAGGCTTTGCTGAAGTCTAGGTAGACTGCATCAACAGCCTTTCCCTCATCCACCAGGCGGGTCACCTGGTCGTAGAAAGAGATGAAGTTGGTCAGGCAGGACTTGCCTTTCACAAACCCATGCTGGCTGGGCCTGATCCCCCGGTTGTCACGGACATGGCACGTGATTGCCCCCAAGATGACTTGCTCCATGACCTTCCCTGGCACTGAGGTCAGGCTGACAGGCCTGTAGTTCCCCAGATCCTCCCTACAACTCTCCTTTGAATACTGAAGTGCAGACCTGCCGAAGTGTAGGTACTTCTAGATATTAAGTAGCTCCTTAAAAAAGCATGAGCAGAAGGTGTTTTGCACTGTACAGCAATTTTGGGGGCTGATTTTACATAAATCATTTTATGATGATGAAGCACTGTTTTAAGCCTTCCATGAAGGACTCTTCTCCTGTGTGTGTTAGAAGGAGCAGTGAATTTGAAAGAGACGTAAAACTCTCCCCAAGCGCATTTCTGCTGTGGAATGTACTGAAAAAACTAACAACACCTCCTCTGCATGCTCTTTTACCCACTGGAATCCCTGTGCTTCTGGTATATGTATACTTCTTGACAGAAAGATAATTACTCCTGATTATTTTTGTTGCTATTGCTAAACCCTAAAAAGCTTTAGAGCTGCCTTAATCCTATCTTGCACGTTTCTTATGGGATTCTTTTTTGAAGCACTAATCAATACTCCTCTATAAGTCCTGCAAAATAGACTTAAATTGTCACTGTAAGCTTTTGTTTAGCTTGCACAGCTATAACTGGTGATGGTAATGAGGCTGTTTGGGAAGAGAAGAAGCAAAAGCCAACCACCTTTAAATTGAGCCTAGTCGAATAAGTATATCAGTGTATCCTCATGGTTTGCTTCTGTTAGTGTGTGCTTTCTGGAGCCTGATGCATATATGCAGTCAGTGACTCTGTCTTGCAAATGCTTTTATCTCTGTGCATCTTTCAGCCACTTCTTAAAAGAATATAAAAGAAATCTATGAAATAAACAGCAGAATTCAGTTTGACACCTATGCATAGGCAGCTGAGCTCTTGCTTGATGGTGGAGAGCTGATGACACAGTCAGCGGAGCAGAGGAAATGATTCGTCTGAGAAGCCATGAGATGTGTGCTTGAGGGTGGGCTGCTGCACCAGGGAGGGCTGCACGCTCTATGTGCTCTATTCACTATGGATTTCTTTCTCACAAATGGATCCCACCGAGGATCTCTGGGGAAGAAATAACCTTCTACATCTGCTTTTCATTTTGCAACCAGAGGATATAATGGCCGATCTACATAGCATGATGTTCTCAGCCATTCCCGTCCGTATGGAACCCCTTTCCGCCTTACCTGCGGCGTTTGGGCACATGCGCCCTTTTGTGCTCTGGGCTCTGTTAGGGTGGCCTGCACATCTGAGCTTTGGGTTGCTTTGGCAGATGGCAAGTGAGAAAACACATGGATCGTTACGATGCCAATAAAATCCCTATCCTTGCTTCTGTGATTGGGTTTTCAAAGCACTGTTGTGCTCTGAATGTCTCTTTATGAATAGCAGGTTGCCTTCTACCCAGGCTTCCACTTACCATTCAAGACATAAAGTATACTTGTCAACTCATGCGTAATGAAGAGTTCCTAGCAGTGCACCGGTGTTCATGGCACCAAGCAGTTACTCTGCTGTCCTTTTTGAAGCTCTGGACTTTGGCTTGGGATGGGCTGCATGAACAGCTTGGCCATGCAGCCAGAGATCTGCTTGGCTCCTTGGAAAAAGGAGGGTTGGGGCAGAGTGAAGTTGCTTTATCTGTGAGGGGTACCTATATAGTTATCTGTGGTGTCTGGCTCTGATGCAGGTGAGGAGCCTGAATTGCTGCACTCCTAAGTCACTGTTCTTAAAACCTGATCTTTGAGCAGCACAAATATTACAATTAGTTTTCATCTGCGTTGTAGCAAAGTATGTATATTAACTGCTTCATAAAATGCAGTGATCTCTCCAAGTCTCAGACTTCTTTCAAGCTAACGTCAGCTATGGCTACCCGAGTAACCATGTGCAAATTGTTTTCTCCCTGTTTTTTCCTAGAAGCCAGATTGTGGACATGTCTCTGGTATTTCCTTAGACTCTGGGCTGGTGCATTGCCTTCCTTGTGTTACCACTTGTCTCAGGACTTCTTCCTCTCATCTGTTGCTAATCCCTAGCTCCCTATTAATTGTTACCATGATAGGAGAGATGTATGATGATTCCATTCATTTTTCATTTAAGTGCTTCTCATTTCCAAAAATATGTCTGGTCCCACGTAGATTGTTTTGGCTATCAGGACCACTACTGTGTGTGTATGTATATACTTGCTTTGTTTTCTTTTGGCAGCCACAATGAAAATCTTAAAAAAATAAACAAATCTGTCTCTCAACAACTTCTTTATTATTAACAGCTTGGTACCCTTGTCAGGCACTGGTGACCCAAGAGTCACAGAAAGAACAATGGCATGGATGGCATTCGTCATCTCTTCCCGTAGCATAGCTGGAAGAGCACTCAGGTAGTTTGGGGTGGGTGGGGGGGTGTACTCAGTCTCCTGTGTGTGGGAAGATTTCAGCCCACATCACGGGACAGTGCACCAGTCCCTGTGGGGATGAAGTAGCATCCCAGACTCCTACTGATAGTCTTCTGTTCAGTGTAAAGAACTGCACTTTTGATACCGCAGGAAGTGCAAGCTATATTTACCATGCTTCAGGAAGGTATGCAGAGGGTAATTCTTCTCATCGCAAGATGACTGCTGCAGCAAAGAGAATTTGGGGTAGGATTTGAAGTTGGACTTTGGCCAAATACACTCAGTCAGAGGAATGTCTTGGGTATGACTCTTCTGTACCCTTGGTGAGCTCTAAGTCCAGTACTCTAAAAAACTATTCCTAGCAGCGCTTTGGGAATTCAGGCACAATTCTTTTCTAAACTTCACTGAATTTAAACTGACCCTATGATTAATTTTACTCATTTCAGAAGTAGATTTGCAACATGTTAACTGATTTCCTCAACTCCAAAAGCAATTCAACTTTCAGCACATGTATTCCCTTGACACTATTGTTCTTTTTACCTCTATTGCTGTTGTGACCTTGAAGTTCCAGGAAGGCAGGGGGTGCACGGTGATGATAGACCTTGCTGACTGCTAGAGACTGCAGCAGGGGAAAGGACATAAGGGAGAGGGGTTCTGGTTTGGGCTTGTATCCAATTATTACAGTGTATTTTTAAACTATTTTGTACTAAGGAAGTAAACACTTAATGCTGTGTAAAGGTTAGAGAGAGACCCACCCATTCTTGGAAGTATGTGCAGCTTGTCCTGAGTGACATCAGTAGTGGATCTGTCTTGCATGTATATACAATTCAGTGATTTATTACAGTATAATTTTGTGCCAAAGCATATTCAAAAATGTGTTGGGTTGTTCCAGGAAACTATTGTTTTATACTAAGCTTTGTCTCTTTACTGATTTTGCCCAGACCCAGTAAATCCATTTAAAGCAATATTTGCAATATGGGGCACAGATCTGCTATCTAAGTTTTTCAGCTATGTGCCTTGATTGCTTTGCTTTTGCTGTATGAGCCTTTTGAAAGATACAAGTGTCCCATGCCAGACTATTTTTGCTTATATTAAATGCATATTTTGGCCACCGCAACAGTATTATGAGTGTTATAAATGTAAAAAGTGATCTGTAAAAGCTATATTTTTCTATTGCTATATGTCTAAGACTTGTTCAATTAAAGAAAAAAATCAACGAAAATGGAAATTAGTTTTGACACTTGTGATTTTTGTCACTTTAAATTAGGTATCACCCTACGTATAGAATGCCACCCATGTGCGTCCTGTGCAAATGCTAAAATGAGATCTCATCAACAAAGTGGATTTTCTGTGAAGCACATATGACTGATTATATTAAATCATATACAATGTTATATGTTTATAAATATTGCTTGCACCTCTTTTTAATAATTAAGCATATGGCTCAATAGCAATTATTTTTAGGAAACTGGTGAAAGGCAGAGCTCTTAGGCCACAGCACTGGTTTCATCCTTGGAATAGAGTTCAAGTCTTAAAGGTCACCAGTAACCAATATTCTCCAGAAGAAATTGTCAACTCTTCAGTTTACATTTTTTCAAGTGTCCGTTTTTCTAAGAGGCTGGTGAATGTGAACTTTTGTGTTACCTGGTTTGCACCCTGAGCAGTGCAGTAGCCAAAATGAAAAGTACTGTAGTCATCAGTAATATCGTTATAAGAATAGAAGATAGGAGTAGAAGATGATCTTGTCTCTGAAATGGTCAGGTACAGGTCGAATTTTACAGCCGTATTACCCCCTCTGTGTTTGTAACCCATCATGACAGGCACAGAGAATAGTTCCGCTCAATCTGTGCGTGATGCGTGTCATTAACGGTAGGATACCCTGTCTGGTTCCTGAGCCTGTATTCTAAGGGTAGTACAGGAATGCTGGAGAGAATTTCCAGGAGGGCCATCAAAACTGTACAAGGATGGGTAAATAAACCTTACAGCCATGCTTAATGGTGGTTTTACTTTTTTTTTTTTTTTCAGTCAAGAAAAAGACTGAATGGTGATAACTGGACATGTACGTGCACAATGGCCTTGCTGCAGGATCTTCAGTATGACAGACAATCATAAATACTGTACCTGGAAATCAAATTTTGAACATGCTGTCTCAGGCATTTTGAAGTAAAGAGTAGCTAAAGCATTTCACAAATACATCTTTGAAAGATACTTTGATACAGCTTCTGCCTTGTCTCTGCAATGGTCTGAGCAATTGTATTAGTTCCCTCGGATGTTAAAGCTCTGAAAACCCATTACGGCTAGAGCGTTTGTTAAGCAGTCTCTATAGACAGGATGTTGTGGCAGCTTTAATCAAACGCGCCCTCTTTGTCACAGAGGCTAGCAGGAGATGGTAATAGGGATGAAGCTATTTTGATCAGATCATTCTTGTCTCATGCCTCCCCTGTGGTTTTGACTTTATATGAGGAAATACTTCTATGTTTTGTATCAGACCACCTTGCCTTTCTGTTAAGATGAATAATCTGCTGTGCTCATGCTGTGACCGTGTTGCCTGAGAGCGTTGTTAAGGTGTATGGATCCTATACTTGAATGAACGCAGTTTTCTTTCCCGAGTTTCTTTCTGTAAATACCGCTCAGCAAATTCACTATTAAAATGGACTTACCCACAGCAGATCAAGTTGTTAAGCATCTTCATTACACATGGAAAGTTAAATGCAGGCCAATTCTTTATCTGTGCTCTCTGCCCTAAAAAACCTAGCAGCTGCTTCCTGCTGAAGCACGCAGTAAATTTCCAGGAACTTTCAGCTAGTTGTGCAAAACCTTTCATTTGTGTGACAAATTTGAATGGGAGGAGCATGTATCAAAAAAGGGCTTGACCTGGTAAAATACATTGATCAGTGCAACACTGCTGTAGAGAGGGGAAAAAACTGTTTACAGCTCTATTGGTGTTTGACCATTTCTAAGAGAAAGATGGAGTGATTATCAGTCCTGATCTCTTTCAAACTCTTAATAATAAACAGTATGTTTTAGGAACTTTTTCTAACAAGGTGTTCTGACTTTGTAAGTAACTGTAAATTATTCTGGAAAACTATATACTTGAATAATTTTCACTCTCATTAATCTTGCTGCTTTTTTAATAGACACAGGCAGTTCCTTGGGCTGTTTATCAACCTAAGGAATTCGAGAAAAATGCTTCTCAATTTCAAAGAAAAATTCCTTCTATTTTGCTACTACAATCTGTTCCACATTGTGTACATGCAGGAAAGGAAACTGAAAGCTGGATTAAAAAAAGGAACATTCAAATTCCATTTATCTCTTTTTTTCTCTCCTCAGGTGGAAAGACATGACATGAACACTCTGAGTCTACCGCTTAACATTCGCCGTGGAGGCTCTGACACCAACCTGAACTTTGATGTACCAGATGGGGTCCTAGAGTTTCACAAAGTCAAACTCAGTGCAGATAGCTTGAAGCAGAAAATCCTCAAGGTTACAGAACAAATTAAAGTTGAACAAACAGCTCGAGATGGAAACGTGGCCGAGTATTTGAAACTGGTAAACAGTGCAGACAAGCAACAAGCTGGGCGCATTAAACAAGTCTTTGAGAAAAAGAACCAGAAATCTGCCCACTCCATTGCCCAGCTGCAGAAGAAATTGGAACAGTATCACAAGAAGCTCAAGGAGATTGAACAAAATGGATCTTCCAAAACTGCTAAAGATACTTCCAAAGATAACTTGAAAGATATTCAGCATGGAAAGCCTCGTACCTCTGGGCATGCAACAGAGAGCAGCAAGTCGGGTGTGCCAGGTGTATCCTTGACACCACCTGTCTTTGTTTTCAGCAAATCTAGGGAGTTCGCAAACCTGATCCGAAACAAATTTGGTAGTGCAGACAACATTGCTCATCTCAAAAATACCTTGGATGAATTTCGGCCAGAAACAAGTTCTAGAACGTATGGGGGCAGTGCCACCATTGTTGCCAAACCAAAATATGTTAGTGATGATGAATGCTCAAGTGGGACCTCTGGCTCAGCAGATAGTAACGGGAATACTTCCTTTGGTCCTGCTGTGGCAACTACCCTGGACAGCCAAGGAAAGCTTTCCATGATTTTGGAGGAACTAAGGGAAATCAAGGAGACGCAGTCCCAATTAGCTGATGATATTGAGAATTTAAAAACACAATTTAAAAGAGACTATGGCTTTATTTCTCAGATGTTGCAAGAGGAAAGATATAGGTATTTTTTTAAACTGTTCTCTTGATGTTACTTTTGAATGGGTATAGAAGCTATTTGGAAAGTGTAAATGGGGGTGTGTGCTTGTGTGTGTGAGATATTTCAGAAGCAAGAGGAAAAATAATACCAATCAGTATCTGGTGCCAAAATGTTCCACTCCTTCCAGTAACTGAAAATACATGTGGAACCTTAACATTTCCTAGCTAATGATGTGGTAGTTCTTTGCCTTTTGTCAAAGGCTTGTCAGAAAATTCCCTCATCTGACATCTTACTGGCATATTGTGTTATGTGAACACTGCATATAGGAAATGCCAATTGTTTTGTAACTGGAGGAAAAATTCTGATCTGTTGTGACTTGAAAATGCTAATCAGTCTACAGTGTAGCAGAGCTACTAGGGCTGATAAATATACCCTTTAGTCCTGAGTAGTTTGTCCAAATACGTCTCAGACACATTGCTATCTTGTGGATGGAAGGTCGCTTTGTACCCTGGTGTAACACACTGCTGCAAAATGTTATTTTAAGTGCTGTAGCACAACTTCCTCTTGCATTTATTACTTGGCTATTAATTCCTTTATCATCCACTGTGGGAAATGAGGTATGTTTTACAGAGGGCTTGCACCTGCTGTACCTGTATCCCATTTGTCATATCGCTTATTCAAGTAAGCGTTGAGTCCTGAAGTCTTTACTATGCTAATAGGCAAAAACTCAGTATGAATTGCGATATTTAATGTTTGCCTTCTTTACACTTCTTGAAATAAAAGGAAAAGCTGCCTGTCAGGTTGGGGAGGCAAGAACAGAGCAAATGGCCTACTGCACTCGGGACTTTGTTTCAGGAGGAGGGAGAGCAGCTGTTTCTAAGCTCATTGCCGTTAAGATCTCAAGCCTCCTGTCACCATTTCCACAGCTAGACAATTTTGCCTCCATCATTTTTGCGCTGACTGCAGGGTTTGCCTGTTAGTGTGTAAACCAAGTTACAAACAAAAAAACTTTGAGTCTTCTGATGGTTTAGTTGAAATGGTTTACCATGCAGAAACGTGCCAAAACAGGCCGCACATGAACGGCAGGACCTCGCAGTTCTGTTTGAGAGGCAATCCAGGAATATATTTTTCCTTTCACTACTGGTGAGCTGTTAACTGGCTCAAGTTTACTTCGGAAACTGTATCTTCTTGTCTAAATGAAAAGTGAGGAATGGAAAAATGTGAGTTGGATACCCTTAGCCACTGTTTATAGTTTGTATAATTTGCCAATGATGTACAAATATTTGCTTGTTAACACCCACTGCTAGCAAGGAATGCTCAAAAAAGGCTTTTAGTTTGCTGAATAAATGCTTATGGAGAGTTTCCAAGGTTTTTACTGATTTCTCTAGGTGCTCTGTAATGCCAGTCAGATGAATCCATAGCACACTGAGAAGGTACCTTTTAAAATGTGTAATTGTTTTCACGGTTTAGCATTACTTGAATAGAATGCACTAAATTTAGACCTTTTTTCCTGGTAAGATACGAAAGATTGGAAGACCAGTTAAATGATCTCACTGATCTTCATCAACATGAGACAGCAAACTTGAAACAAGAGCTAGCCAGCATAGAGGAGAAAGTGGCGTATCAGGCGTATGAGCGGTCACGAGATGTTCAGGTACTAATTTTTTTTGTGGTTTTTTTTTCCCAATTCATAAAGTTTGAACATTTTATAGAAATCTCTTACTGTAAAACACTTTTTCTGCATCTTTCTACATCTTCTACATAAGAAATGTGACGAAAGATTTAAGCTCATTTTTTTTGTCTAAGATTAAAATCCAGCAAATTTAAATTGGTGACAGTCTCCCTGTGTTTCAGTGGATTCAGAATTTTACCTGCTGGAATTGATGATATAGCCTAGGCAGACTTGTGGGTGCAGAATGGCCTTTTTTGATTTCCTGCACCAGAGGAGGAAGGAATTGAATCTCCTTGTATTGTGTAAAATGCTGCTTTTGACAATGTCCTAACTCAAACCTCTTGCTCAGACTTTCTCCAATATGTAGCCATATCACTGGCAAGATTTATTATAAATGGTGTCTAAGGTTAAAAAATAAGAGAGCTAATTGATAAATAGACTTGTAGATTTGCCAGTTATAATTTAAGAGTTTTACTCTGTGGTCACAATGACCCCTATAGTCAAAGCTGTAGAGTGTGTTCATCTCCAAGTGATCAGTTGTATTCAAGTCTGGCTTCAGTCAAAAGCCAGTAATAATCATAGAATCATCAAATGTCTAGAATCATAATGCCCGTAAGTTTGTCCTGACAGCATGTAGTTACATACTTGAATACTTATATACAATGTGAGCATTTGTATAATGCAGAATATTTCTACTCTGAGCAAGCAGTGAAAAATGGTAAAAACATTGTTATGCCTTCGTTTGGGTTTAAATTCACAAACAACTGAGGAATGCTCAAAACCTGTGTTTGTATTGATTCAGATGGTGGTAAAGCCCCGTCCTGTGCACCCTTGTGCCCACTTTCTAAATGCAGAGAGCGCAGGCAGCAGGGCCATCACCCTGTTTCCTGATGGCTGTGAGAGTCAGGAACCCCCTGGGAACAGCGGGAAAGGGTTGGCACTGAGTCTAAACGTATCGGAGATTCCTTGGTAGGTTTTAAACAAGAGGAAGTCTCTTGTACAGGAATTCTTTCTGTGAAGGCATCTTGAGGATATAAAAACTGAATGAGACCAGAGTTCTCCAGCAGAAGGGCTGTGAAATGTTCGCTGACTCATTAGCAGAACCCTGGAGGGGTGTCAGAGACTTCTAAACTTGAAGTGCTATGTTGGTACAGCGTTGTTTCTTTGATCTCTGTACAGTTGGGCCTGTTTAAACTTGTCTGTAAGCTAAAATAGAGTAAAAGCCTTTCAGTTGTGGATATTTTAAATAACAACCTCACTTTGGAGCACCCTGTCCCCAAGGGATGGGCAGATGGTTTTTAAAACACTTGCTCAGCCTCTCGATGCAGAGCTGCAGGTATCGGACTTCTGCAGCTGCACTCGCTGTAAAGCAGCATGAGATGATTTGAGAATAATTTACGGTCACAGTGAGAGAAGGACCAGGAACGTTCTTTAGTGTGTAGCAGAGAGTGTACACGAGCCTTAAGGGACTTTGTGCCCCGTATTAAGCACTGTTTTCTATGTATTGTTACTAATTCCTAGAACAGTGAAAGGAAGCAGCCTTTGTAAGATGCTGTGCACGTGCTTTGTGCTGCTTTTGAGGCCTGGCTGGTCACATGGTAAGGCCGTTCAACTTGCCAAAACAAGAACTGGCCCAGCCAAAGAAAGCCAGTAACTCTGTGCACAGTGGTCTTGTTTGCTTTTACATGGAGGATTGAGTTCAGTCATCTCACCGTGTGATCCGGTGAACACGCCTGCCTGTGCAAGGGGAGTGGTCGGAGTCTGAGAATCCCATAAAAGCCTCACCACAGAATTCCCCGCTGTCTCCACCGCACGCTGCCCATGTGGGGTATGGATTATCACCCTGACAGAGGGATCAGGCAATCTCTTAATGAGGACTCCATCCCAGCACTGTACAATGGGTGGCTTTGAGAGAAAAAATAACACAGACCAGAGAGGTGGTGCAAACCAAATGGTACATGTTGTGCAGCAGATTTAATTAGTGTCACAGCAAGCCAGTAGTACCCTGATGTTTTCTGTAATGTATGCAAAGAAACTTTGATGCTGTTTTAATGCAGTGAGAGCTGCCATAGCAACAGCTTTGCCGTACTTCATCTCCTCAGTGTACGCAGGAAACATTATCTGTCGTGAACAGTGGAGTTACGATACTTTTTCTCAAGCATGAAAAATGTAAAAACTGCATTTTGAACAGTGTTGTCAGGCTTGATTATGCCTGAGCAGGCAGGGACACACGCATGCAGATGTTAAGTGTTATTTATTTCTTAAAAAGTTAATGGTTCACTCAAGTTTTAGGAGTCTATAATCAATTGCAGTTCTCATCTAGTTGATGGATGGCTGCAGCTAAACCGGGAAAAGTGGTGTATGGAAATACAGCTGCCCTAATTCTTGTTTTCTGTCTCCAGGAAGCCTTGGAATCATGCCAGACCCGGGTTTCCAAGCTGGAGCTCCATCAGCAAGAGCAGCAAGCACAGCAGTCCGAAACGGTTAATGCCAAAGTGCTCCTGGGGAAATGTATAAATGTTATCCTGGCCTTCATGACTGTCATCTTAGTGTGCGTTTCTACTATTGCAAAGTTCATTGCTCCTATGATGAAGAGCCGTTTTCATATCATCTGCACTTTTTTTGCAGTGACGCTGCTGGCAATATTCTGTAAAAACTGGGATCATATCATTTGTGCCATAGAAAGGATGATTATACCAAGATGAAGCTGCTGGTCTGGCCGCTTTCTTTTTCCTTTTTCTTTCCTTCCCTGTTTTTTTAAATGCTGTGTGTATACGGATTATTATTTTTGTCAGTGTAAGTGTGCAGACTGGATGGAGAAGGCTGCAAAGACTCTCGGACTCTCGGGTGTAAATACATAAATGCAGACTTGTTGGCAGTCACTTGCCTGTTCAATCAGATTGTGTCTAACTGGCTATGTCTGTGACGAACTGCTCGCTTATGTCAGTCTTCTGCCTTAATCCAACTGGTTTTCCACTTCGCAAACCCACACCCACAAAAGGCGGTATGATGCTCAGGGAGGGATCCAAGCTGCTGCAAGTGTCAGGTGTGCTTTTTACTAGACCGGAGTGCAAAGAGCATGATCAGGAGAGAGTGCGCCATAAAGTGCGTCAGCCCGGTTAGACTGATAAGTTAATTTTCTTTCTGAATCCAACTAGAATGATAAGCCAAATTATGTAGTCAAATGCGAGTTCTTGGTTCTAAATTAATGAGTATCTGTATATGGGGTTTCTAGTTTTCTGGACCAGCAAAACATGATGCTCCTGCTAGTAACCTTTTGCACAGAGACTTTATTGTTTGTAAATTAGACCGATGATGACTATGGACCGGTTCGCAGTTGTTCTGTTCTGGCACTGTTCCTTATCACACTAGGGGAAACAGATAAATGTGGCATAAGGCTTCCAAAGATGAACTGAATTGAACGACAAGATCTCCAGACTGCTACGTGAAGGAGTAAAGAAGCAGGTAACTGGTGGGTGTGTTGCAGACCAAAGCACTCGCTTGCTTCAAGCCCTGTGGCCTGCAAGGGGAAAGGCATAGATAGAAAGGCAACATTTAGGTGAGCCTTTGTTAGCACTGAACTCATGGGGGTGCTCTACCTGAATGCAAAGCAGATCGGTGGTGGAACTCTGGGTACGGTGGATTTCTCTTTCTTGTGTCAGATTAAGGAATGTGGAAGAAGCATAAGGGAGCAGGCCCTTAGGGGAGCAGGGAGTAACTTCTGTAAATATGCAAACACTGTGCAGACTCTCTTGACAAACATTCCTGAATATAATGTATTAGCATACAGTACCACTACTAGGAGACAGGGTTGGTTTTGTTTTCTTCCTGGAATTTACTTTGTTTGATTTAAGAACTGCAAAAAAAATCTCCCTGAAATCTGCTTGGCTTTCAGCCATGATGTAAAACCAGATCTTTAATAAAAAACCAACAAAAACTAAACCAAACCACGACAACCAGAATTCTTCTCCACTCACCATTAAATGAAAAAAACCACCAAAAACAATGTCTCCAGTTATTTGATGTTCAGTGTTGCTTACTTCGAAAATAATTGTCATGACAGATCTTTGTCTTCAGTTGCAGTATTTGTTATGCTGGTTTTATGGGGAGGGGGGAAGGGGATTACTCCATGTGTGTATTTGTTTTTAATCAAGTGCAATAGCTGGTGTAGAAATTCAGAAATCCTTATTCTGAGGAGAGGGAGTAGGGGAGGGGAGGCAGGGGAAGAACTCTGACATTTTACCACAATTGGATTACCAGTGAATACAGTTGCTTTTGTGGCTTCAGGGACTGAAGGAAGGACAGAATTAACTGCATAAATAATGATATGACTCAGCATTTAGAAAATTCAATTAAAACACTTTAGAAATCATTAAAGAATTCTTTATATGTGCTATGTCTCTTAACAGAGAAACAGGGAAGAATTGTGCTGGCTCATAGGCACTGGAAATGGACCTGATCAGGCACACCCGTATTATCCTAACCCAGCCCTGTCTCATCTTCAGAGGAAGGTGGAGCGGAACCCTGAAGTCCTGCTGAGAGGAATATGCCTTCATAAAGCCCAAACTTACCAATTGGTTTATCCCTGGCTGTGTCAGGAGGAGTTACTATATAGATAGATTCGTCTTCTCCTCAATGTGTTGGGGTTTTTTTGGTTTGGGTTTTGGGGGTTTTTTTCCTCTGCTTTTACCCCTGTATTCCTGGTATCCCCTGAGGAAGGAAAGAGGTACTGCGTTACATATAAACATTTTCTGTCTTAATTGCTGCATGTGCTTCTGCTGGTGTTCGGTCCAGGGAGACCTTTCTGCTCATGTCTCTCCACCCATTGCGGCACTGTATGCGTGTGCCACAACAAACCTTCACCCCCACCTTCCGAGTACCTGCACTCAGCCTCCTTTTACAGCCAGCTCATAAACTGAGGAGATTGCTTCTACTCATGCAGCCCATAAACTTATCTTCACAGGAAAGTCCCTTCCATGACATTAAAAAGATTAAAAGGAAAAAAGTAGTAGCTCTTTCCTGGCCTTTGCATAACAAGAAAGGGTTTCCCTCAGTTTGTTTTTATGCCCTTTTGATGTGTCCTGAGATCCTCTTGGTCTTTTCCACTGTTTTCACAGAAATTTTTCCTATCTTCATTTTTGAAAAGGCCTATGTCTTTTTATAGTCTGTACTTTCCATTTCTTTAGCCAATGAGCGTGCTTCTATTCAGAGTCTTTTCCTTTCTCTGAAAGTCTTTTCCTAAATTCCACCACCCATTTTCCTAATTGGCCCTATGACTTCTTCCCCCCCTCGTTTCCGTCGGATTATACAGCCACTGCAAAAAAACAAGAGTCGTGGTACTGATCCTCAGAAAGCTGTGACTCCTCATGGTGTTTTTTTGCAATCTTTATTTATTATCTCCAGTCTTTTACTCAGTTTGCACAGCCACAAACCTTCTGGTTTGGCCACTTGAGAAGACACTGTCTTGCCTTTTGTTAAATGGGTTCAGAAGGGTACACACGCAAGAAAGAAATACCGCGGGTTAGTTTTTCCATAAGGAAAACTCCTTTGCCTGTTGTGTGGTTATATGCTTAGAGATAATCCTCCCAGTTTTAATGTGTGCAGTTAAAAATGAAAAGTCAGGTAGCCTCAAGGTCAGGCAGGGAAAAGGTTAGTCGTTTTTCTGATCACAAAGGAAGTTGGTATGGTACGACCTGGGCGTGTGGAGGCTTCTGCTCCAAGGGCATCCTATTACAGTCCTGGAAGATGACCTCAGTGCAAAATGAGGGTGGAACATAAAATCAATGGTGCTACGAGAGATTGCTCACTGTCTTGATAAAATCTGACTGCGTCCAAATTGGAAACAGAAGGTTCCTGTGTTTCCATACTGGCTTTAGAGCTGGCAGAGGACAGGGGAAGAGCTGTACAGGCTGCATAATGTTATTCATGCAAATTAAACCAACCCTAATTGGTAAATGGGCACAGCACTTCTCTAGGTTATTTTCCCTGCTGGATTTAAATGACTGGAGGATGTGACACACATCAAGAAATTAAGAAAAAAAAAAAAAGTGAAGGGCAAAATCCTTCGTTTGGGTGAAGCTGCCATAGTCCTGCACAGCGTAAGGCTGTGGTGCCAGGAGCTCTGCCAAGGGCAAGCCCACCCAAAGTGGGGGAGGTCTACCCTCCTGCCTTCACCCTCCCATTTCTTACCACTGGTTTGTGGTGCAGTCTTCCACAGGCCACATTTGGTCACCTAGTGAAAGAGGTGGATGGTTCTCCATATTGAGAGACATAAAGGGCTGATGGAAAGGTCTCACGAGTGTGAAGTGGGGACAAAAAGGGAGATGGGCTTTTTTCTTTCTTGCTACCCCCCAAACTGCACCCTGGGCAGCCTCCCTGCAGAACGATGGGGCAGTTTCAGCCTAGAAAGGGTCTTCCTAGCTCTTGCCTACAGGGAACAGATACAAGCAGCACCAGGATGTGTCTGTACCCAGGATCAGGAGCAGGCCAGTGGCTGGGCTGATGTCTGTGCCACTAACTTGGGTATCGGCATTGCTCCCACTGCTTAGGTGGGGATGATGTGAGGGTACGTATCTGGCCTACAGCTCTGCTTGCTCTGAAGTGTGCCTGGGCCATCCCAAACAGCTGAAAGACTTCTCTTAATGCGAACTTTGTTCAGCTTCTCAATCAATTAACCATGTTCTGCCAGGAGACCGTTTGCTTTTATGCTCTCTTACAACACATTAGACATTCTTAGTATACTCCTTACGCTTACTCATCAGGAGCCTCTAAAACACTCCCATTCAGCAAGAAGTTGCCAGACAGTGTCTTTTGTGCTTGGTGCTGCCTGGTAGTCAATTATTTCACTTTGACAGTAGTTGTCCAACTGAAAAGCCCTTCAGTTAGTTGTTAATACCTATTCTACAGGCTTTTGGCAGCATTTTTCAGAGGTTTCAGGCGAGGTTAGCACAATTTCCCTGATCTCTCCCATTTCATCATTCAGGTCTAAATTAGGTTTCCTCTAAAACTTGTCTGAAGGATCCCTCCACAATCTTCAGCTGTAACTCCATTGTTGTTGAACATCCAATTAGTTCCCGACAGCCCTGAATGAGACCCCGTGTAAATGCCTTCTTTCTGCTTCGCGTTATATGCGTTCGTGGAACTTACCATTTTACTGTGCTCCTGTGATGTCTACTTGTTCTGAATTCTTAGAGGAGCGCTATGAAACCTGACTGCTTTTAGTTTGATATCAAAATGCTTGTGTTACGTGGTGCCTCTGCCGCAGGACCGTCACCTACAGGTCTGATATCTGGGCGACAGGAAGGAGATTTAAAAGCCAGCGGTTTTCTCTGAACAAATCACGACTGCTTATCTAGGGAATAGAAATTCAATAGGTGAGGGGAATTTGGGGTAGGAAAGACATGTGATCCATGGACTACAAGTTGAACTAGACAAATCCAGTGTAAGCGTAAACTTTGGTTTTGTAATTGTAAGGGTTAGGAGCTACCGAATAACATAAACGAGGTCTCCAACATTTGAAGTTGAATGCTGCTGTGCAAAGAGGAATCAGTTCAAGTTTATGTCTGATGCAGTCAACCACATAATCACAGGTAGTGCTTTCTGGAGTTAAAATCAATGAACGAGAAGTTATTTGGGGGGAAAATAAAACAAACAAACAAACAACAAAAAACCAGCAAGCCCCACCCACAGAAGCTTGTGGTTCATTTAGGTGGTGTGGAAACCAGTTTCAGAAACCAAGTCCCTTTCCACTGTGATACAGACATTTTACTTCTGGATTGAATGCTACAACAGAAGGTAAACACAGATTAATGTAATTAAACACTTTAATTTGGATAACACAATTTAATCACGTCTGCAAGTCCATCTAGGAATAGCAATCAGGCAAGTTCATTCTCTTTCAGTCAAGCAAATATTTTTCTGCTTTTTTTCATTTACCATCATGCCAGAATGTGGCCTTTAATTAATTATATTGCTCCCCTTTAAAATGCGAGAGATTATAAAAGGCTTGTTTTCAGATGAAGTTTGAACGGTCTCTCTGATGCTGAGTAGAATCCAGCAGAAAGAATCAGACAATTTTACATCACAGCAGTGAAAGATATAAGAAAAAGCTTAATGGAATTCCTTCTTTTCCCTGAAAAAGCAAACTGAGATGATGCTGTATATAGAGACTGCATGAGGACTAGTCAAACTATCTTGCACGGTTGATTTGCTGTATGTTTAGCGTGTTAAGTTGTACTGTTGTTGGAAAGTTTTGCACAAAGCCACCTTTCCTTTTTACCCAGGGGACCTGGGTCCAGTAGTATCGAGGTGTACCAAAAATTGTCTGCTTTTATTGACTAAAGTTAATTGTCTCAGTGTGTGATCTCCAGTCTTTCTCATACCATTTTCATTTTGTGCAGCACTGTGAGAAGATGCAACTATGAAAATGTAATTTTTGTATATTTTGTTGTGTAGTCATGACTGCCTCTAAGGTGCCATTAACATTTTTTAAATAAAAATATTTACATTTATTTGGTGACGAACATTGTTTCTTAACCTTACTGTCTGATCACTCAAGCCCTTACCGGTTTTCATTTGTCAGTAACAAAGTTATTCAATGGAGCATAAGCCCCAGCTTTAAAATACTGATGAAACTGAGCATTCTGCTTTGCTGCAGTTTTGACCAAAACTGGTGATTTGAATTTTACTTACAGCTATGACATGGCAAAACTGCAAACATCAAATGAGCTATCATCGTGGCTCTTTTCCAGAGCTTGTGTGAACATGTTATGCAAACATGATGCTATTGTGCCAAGCAGTTGGACTCGCTTTGGATTACTTCTTTGGAAAACTGAATTAGAAACCTAAGCTGAATTTTTGCATTATTGTCAGAAATCTTGGCCACATGTGCCAAAAATGTAATACTGACATGCCTAATAGTTAACGTAGCTGACATAAAGCAAAACATTTCCATTTGTTTTGCAAAGGAGAGGTCTTGTCAGCTGGTGCCAACAGCCATTGGGAATGATACTATTTTCATACCAAGAACAGAGTAGAAACACTGCGGTAACACTGTGTTGCTCTGCGATCAGGCTGTACTTCCTCTTTCCTCCTATTCACGGAAATGGCATACAGTGACTTCCATGTCACCTGCAGACTTTCCAAGGTCTTGTCACGCTGAGTTTCACGTGGGTGCCTGGAGCTCAGTCTATATTAAGGCTAACTCCATTCCCATATAGCAGGTCCCCCCCAACCACTGACAGTGTTTGCCTGTTTCTGTCATGGGCCGAATAACCCCTGCTAAGACACTGGTAAACGAGAGGTAAGAGAAGCCATCTCACTCCTCATCAGTTCTCTTGGTTGTTGCTCACTCTGGCTTCGAAGAGCGCGGAGCACTGGTAACTGTTCTGGCACCCAGAAATAGAAAGGCAGAGAGAAGAATACACTGGTGCTGTTTAAGTTCGCACAGAAAGAGAAGTGTCACCCGTAGCCCAGCAGCAGTCCCTGTACGGTGTTGGCAATTGCTGCGTGAGACAAATAACCCTTACCAGCAGCGTGCACTGAAAATACTTCGTGCTGGTGCCCCCAATACCTCCGAGACTCAAAGTTGGACAAATGTGCCAGAAACTACCTGAAGGCACCCAAGGCTTCATCCACTACTACGCTGCAACTCATTTTGCAGCACCAAAACCCGCTCTGAGCTAGCTCGGTCAGACACTAGCAGTGCAGTTTAAACTTCGCGAGAAACGCTCCCTGAGCGCACTGTGCCATCGCTCTGCCCGTGCTACTGAGGAAGAGCGCAGCGCTCAAACAGCGGGTTCTGCCTCCCAGGGCAACTAGCGCGGAGTCCACGTAATTGAAAGGAGAAAATTCCACACTCTACCCTCCTCAGTTCCTGTTTGCACAGTGCACTTAGGTGAAAACTCATTATTTTTGTGAAGTTGCCTAGTGGATCGATATGTTACCTTTAATGTCCAGCCTCCCAGATTCAGACAGAAGTAAAGCAGAGGCGCTGAACTCCCCCGCCTTAGACAAGCTTGAGGCTGGCCAGTGCTAAGCTGCTGGAGGAAGCGTCGATACGCTTTTGACAGAAACGTTAGGAAGTGAGCTTGCGTTTGATGTAGTAGTGGTCCCTTCAGTTGGTGGGTGTGTGGTTCTACCCATTCATGTGTGTAAGTCTGGAAAAACTCTTTAGGGTGGGCTAGAATGGAGTCAATCTAATGGAAACAAAAGCACAGTCAGGAGTGAAGCTTGTAATATATGGGAACAATATACATAAATGAGAAATCTCCTTGTAGCCCACTAAATTCCCTCTGTATTTTTCTGCTGAATACCATTTTAATAAGCTGGTACTGGTCTGGGAAACATCCCTTTTCCCCATAGCCACAGACACATGGTTAGAGGAAGGATGCAGAAGGTCAGTATTTATAAACATGCGATACTCCATATACAGTCTGAACAGAAAAGTGGAGAAAACAACGCCTGTGTCATCGGCAGTCCCATACAACGCATTTGCCCAAGTAATGGCTTCGTAAGCTGCCTCGTGCTTTACATCTACTGATGTCCTACGTGCTAAAAATTACATTCTGGCCCCACTGAGCTCAATGGTAAAAACCTCCGAGTTTAACGGGGTAAGACTCCTATCGCAGCACTATGGCACTTAAAAAGCAATTTCAACTTCTGATCTTGCAACGCCAAAACGAATATTTTTCTCAGGCAATCTGCACATAGCAACATATGCTTTTTTAACTCTCCACCACAAATAGCACGCTACTTGGTCACAGACATCTCTGCAGCAATTGTAAGAGACGACAAAACTATTTGGATGCTTTCAGGCTCTGCTGACTCAGAGGCTGAACAGAGTTTGTACTCCCAACACTAATTCCCCACTTGGCCTCTATCCTGCTAGGTTGGATTCGGGTCAAGGTGACATAAACTAAGCATGGATTAAACTACAGGTATGACCAGCAGCATGTGTGCATAACAGCAGAACCCTCTCTAAAGATAGGCCACTGGGCTACAGGAGCTTGAGGATTTACCTAATCCAGCAACTATTTTCAGCTTGCTCAACGGAGGCAACAAGGAAAGTCCAAACAAGCTTTCAAACTCATGGAGACATTTTCTGACCATACTTACACAGTATCTTCCTCCAAAGAGTGTATCTGCAAAACGCACTGGAATATTTTCCTGGACTTCTCTATATCTTTTACAGCTCTTTGTATGTTGCATTCTTTGTGTGAGGATGACCCTTGCTGCGCTGTGAAATGCTGATCTACCCAGAAGTAAGATGACATTTAAAGAGACATAAATAATCTCTAATACTGTCAACCAAAAACCTTGAGGTCTCTAAATGAAATCTCTTTACTTTTACTTGAGGCACACAGTGAATTTAAATAGTGTAACTTAAAGAGACTTTACTTTTTTTCAAAATAAACTATTAAGATCTGTAGTTGCACAAATTAACATTTCTACAAAAAACTTGTGTTGTGAGAGATGTTTCAAAAAGGGGAATTTGTCACTGTTGGAATAATCCAACGTATTATAAAGGTATTACACCTGTTTCCTTTAGGTACTGACAATTTGAAGAGTAAGACTGGCATAAACAAAGTGAAAACAAACCAACCCCTATACGTGTTCCCCGCCTCTCCTCAACAGGATGGCTTCTTTTCGTATTTACTTATCTTTCTTTTTTTAATTTTTATTTTATTTGCCTTATAATATTCATAGTTTTCATTTTCTAGATGTTTCTCTTCCTCTCTAGGCTCATCTCCTGATGGACCCTCTTCTCTCTCTGCTCTGTCTGTAAGCCCCAGGCACCTGCTTTCTATTCCTCCTTCCTTCAGCCGTCTCCTCCTTGTGCCCTTGAACTCCATCTTGCTTCTTGTTTTTTCTCTCTTCCCTTGTACTCTACAAGATTCCCAGGACAAGCCCGTCTGAGTCACTACAGCAGCTCTATTTTTAAAGCAAGCAGAGGTAGGAGCAGGTTTTCAGCACTACTTCTCACGCTGCTGTGAAAGATGGAGAGAGACGGTCACTGTGACAAAGAGGAGCATCGTTACCACCTGTACTTCAAAAATGCTAGCTATCAGGCGATTAACTAGAATTACCTAACTCCATGGGCCTCGGCAGGAAACAAGTACCCTTTTCTGATCAATGTGAGAAACATGGAGGAAAAAAAAAGTAACATGATTTCCACCATCTTGAGTCATTCTCTCAGAACAAGATTCCACAAATGAAATAATTACACAAAAATTGCACCATTATGCAACAAAGTAGCTGGTAAGATACACCCAACCCTGTCCGTTGATTTTAGTTACCTAAATAATTTTAGATTTTGCAATTTTTTTGCTATATCCCCTGGAGAGCTCACACTGAGTGACCTAGATACTTGACGTCATGTTTCTCATGTAAATTAATTGTTTTCCAATAGATTACAGCTGTGTAATCCTGATGTGAACAGACATTAATTGAACCAAAGAATCTGGGCCACGTTACTGTTCCTGTTAATGAAGCTGTACAAGGGAGGAAGATTTCTGTTTGACCTCAGTTTGCATTAATATTTGTAGAGCTGGTAGTGTAAAATTAACTTAAAAACGAGAAAATCTGATACAGAATACAAGAGATCAGGCATGCAACTTTGTAATACTTTTTAAAAAATATTTTTGCATTGCAAAGCTGTGCAGAACCACAGCTTTTTTTGTCTTCATCAAAATCTGCTTTGCACGTAAAACCGTACAGCAACATCTGCCCAGTCCAGACTTCGGTGAAGCACTGAGCTGCCACTGTAGCTGTGGAAGTGACTGTAATGTGGTTTAGACACGTTCTTTTAACTGAGCTTACAACCACCTCTAGGGGAGCTGACTGTAACTGTGTTTGTAACCTCCAGATCTGTATAAAACCACTGGCAAACAATTTAACACATTTAACATTGGGGTTTTTTGCATCTTTTTTTTTTTTCCCTTGGGGGGGTGTGTGTGTGTCAGCAACAATACCCACCTTCTCATATACCAACTGAAGCCAATTTTAATCCTTATTAAAGGACTGTTAATATTATTAGGGGAGTACCAATACCGGCCTGGATGATCGATCTCTCACTTTAGATAGAGATTTCAGAGAGAAACTGAGGAAGCTAATCAGAAGATCACGTTTACAGCGCTTCAGCTGCCCTTAAAAGCTGATTTCTGTCAGAAAGCAGCGACCACTGCCAGGAAGGCCTGGATTTAACGTATTTTAATGCGTGTGTAAACCAGAGCACTCGCCCTCCTACAAGCACCTGGACGACCTCAGTACGGCCGACCACGAACTGGAAGGGGCAGCGTGAGGCGCGGGGCCGCTCTCAGGCACTGCGCTGGGCCGCGCGCTACCCTCCCTCAGCGCCGTTTCCCTCCCTCCCGCCTTCCGAAGCCGAACTGCAACCACCGGCACGGCGCCTCGTGAGCCTGGTACAGAAGCTTAAAGCTGCCGGAGAGTGACAGCACCCCCGCACGTCCAACACACCACGCCCACCGCAGCGGTGTCGCTCTCCGACCGCCCCCCCGCCACACAAACGCCTCAGCAACCGCTGGAGCCAGGCCCCACCGCCCGCGCGCCGGGTGGGCGG
>VWZZ01001031.1:200479-299491 GCA_013399095.1 Psophia crepitans | reverse complement strand
TTTAAATTCCTCGAACCGGTGAGCGGGCCGGGGTGTGAGGGGTCGGGCACTGCTGAGGGGAGGTCGGCCTGACTGACTGGCCTCTTCCTGCTTGCGGCTTCACCTCGCGGCGTACGAGCTGGGGGGGAGCTTCGGCGTTTGCTCCGGGTCCGCTCGCTCCTCCCCCGGGCCGTTGGTTACCAAGCAGAGAGCTGCAACAACCGGGAAGAGAGGTCGGCGGCTTGTCCCAGGGTGCGATCGCCTGTGTCGTATGTCCCGCCTGGCGGTAACAGCCTGCAGCGGCCTCCGTTGGCTGGTGCGTTTGGGAGTTACCCAGCGCAAGCCCGGGGCGGCAAAGTTCAGGGGCTTTGGAAAGCACGCAGGCTCTCTCATGTTTGTGTTCCGTGCTGGCTTTTCCTCCTGCAGCCGTGTGCAGGCTGAGCACGGCGGTTCTTCTTCCGCGCTTCGGGTGCGTGACACCCGTGCTGCTGCTGTTCTTCTGACCGAGCGCCTACGTCCGTTAAGTCACAGGAAAATTAACAGGAAAAATGTCCTCGTGACTTACATGGCTCCATTTGCCTCTCGTGTACTCCTGGTCCACATACTGTAAGGTGCATATAATCCTATTTCTGCCTACAGGAGGTGTAGGATACGTATACTAACATGAGACTTATGCCCTTTCTGAACATCTCTATTTTTAAGTCACTATGAAAGGGAAATGTTTTTTTTCAGAGGAGTTTTGGCTGTGGACTGTAGAACTATTTGTGACAAGCAGCCATCTGCATGCCTCAGTAAAACTCATTAGAATGAGATTCTAATGAGCAAAAGTTTCTTGTGTGTTTGAAGGTCTCTTGTAATGAAAAAGCAGTGGAATACATACATGGCATATGTAGACTAGTTTTTCTTCAGTACAGCAAGGCTTACCAACTGTAGCTCACATACAAAATTTCAGTTTCATCAGTAACTGCTGTCAGTTTGACTTAGTAATGTACATGACTAAAGCAAAAATTTTAATCCTGAGTTAAGACAGAACCTTGTTTGTTGCTTGTCGCCTAGCAATTATTTGTATCTCTAATACAAGACAGAAATTGGAAGGGTGATACTGTGTGCCACGTGTAGGGATGGACACTGAAATAATGTATGCTTAATTGTTGGAATTTGTACTTTGAACAGTGTTGTGGAGGAAGTGATAGTAGTTTGAATGAGATTGAAGTCTTCTATAATGTAGAAGCCATATAGGTGTTCTCCAAAATTTCAGCACTTAGGCCCACAAAGGTATTAAGTGACTGGATTCTCTACAGTGATATCTGAGCAGCATCCAGAGTTTCCTATAATAAAGGTTTTCATGTTTCTCTTTGGTATTTTTTTCCTTCTCTCTCTATTTAAGGTGATTACGGTGGTGAGTTGCTGATGGTGGATTAGTAGAATATGGACTGTTAAAGCAGCGAGAGGTATGCTGTCATATTTCTCAAAATACTTACAATTTTGTTTTGATTTTTATTCACTTGATGTTCATGGCAATTCTAGTCTCTTAGTGTGTTGCATAATCATCTAGGGTGGGATTTGTTTCACTGAACTTTGAGTGTCTGGAAGCTAGATATTTAGTCAAAAGCTGTGATTTCACGAACATCTGAACTCATGATGTGACAAGGCTCGGTTCCTGGAAGGAGAAAGGCTTGCTCCTCCTCCTGCCTATTTACTTGACTCTTTGTTCCTTTCTCCTAGCCAGTACCAGCTGCCGGCTTTCACTGATGATGTAGCCTGTTGAATTTTTCCGCTGTCATGACTCACTGACCTCACAGAAAAACTATTGTATGTTTTCTGTTTAAGTGTGTTGGCCTCTTGAGTTGAATCAGTTCATGGAAGGGTCTGACGAATGACAAATCTAGGAATGGGGATGAAGAAAGGAATGGAACCTCCCATTCCTGGTGACAGTGAGCTCTTGTGTTGGATTACACTTTTTCATTAGTTCATTATCTAGTCTCCCTGTAGACTCTTAAGCAGGGGTGAGAAGGGGTAGTGTTTGAGGAGTCACTTTCACAAGGCTGTGCTTCCTTTGAGTATCTTACTTGTTCTTTCAGGCAAATAGTTTATTGTTTCACAAGACCTTGCCGGTTTGATTGGGAAAAAAGAAAAGAAAGAGCACGTAAAGAGGTCTAGAGTTGTGACAGAAGTAGGCAAATGGATTAAACTGTAGATTGTGTGAAACAGCTGTTCGGCTTTCATCAGATTTTACTGAGAATTTTACTGCTTGAACAAAACATGGCACAAGGCTAGATACTTTTAATTTTTTCATCAATAGATGCAAAATTACATTCATTTTATAATCTAGCTATTTAAAACAGTGTTCAAATATGATCAATATATGTGTTTTAAATGTGACTGTGGTATGGAAAGCAGAGCTATGAGGGAGTTACATATGTCACCCAGGTGGATTGCGAATACATGCTGAAGTCACGTGACTGATTATGCCAGGTAAGCGAGAAGGAAGCCTTGTTGTTGTAGACAACAGAAAATAAAAATTATAATATTTATAAATAAAACTGTATTGACATCTTCACATTTTTGGCTAAATGCAAGTATTCTCAGCATTTTAAGTGCTTGTAGCAAACAAAAAGTTAAAATAATGTTGCTGAAAAATCTTGTAAAAGAAGAAAATGCCTTTCACAATATGCAGATATAAAGGGGAGAGAGATATGCAGAAGGTCTTTAAGCAGTGTTTTTCTCTGTGTGAAAATAAACAATTGGAAAGAAAGGCAAAACAAAGGTGATTGTTGGAAACTTAATTGAGTTACTTAGCTAGATGTTCTACAATAAATATTGCTCTTGTAGCTACTGAGTGTGTGTTTCGTAGGTTTCAGGACTGCGCCAATACCTTTATGTGTATATCCGCACAAAATTATGTTTATCTGCACAAAAAGATTTCATAGTGTAAATTTGGCCAACTGATACAAGTTTGCAGTTCTGTAACATGATAAAATTTGGCAAATATGTAGGTGGAGAATTAATTTTAGATGTGATGTGGTTTTAGTTTCTTTAAGGTATGTTCTATGGTCTCTATTTCTTGAACAGATCTCCAAAAGAGAAAGAAATTTTAACCAGTGTTCATTTAAAGTATTTCTCAAAAATATGGGTGTGGTCTTCTGTAACGAAGATTACTGAAGTTCTGCTCATTGACTATGAGCAAGTACTGTAAGTCATTAGCACAGAAGAAATTATTGTTACTAATATACTTAAAATATTCTTAGCCCCAAACAATGTTGACTGTTGACAGTTCACTGCCAGGAATTATTTTATGATTTTGAGGAAAAAAAAGTTTTTTATTTGTAAGAATGTGAGTAGGTTAAATATTACAAGTTGCTATTAATGACTTCAAGGAAAAAGCTCTCCTGAAGTAATGAAATCCCTATGTAGCAGTTTCTTTCAGTTGTCACCAGGAATGCAAATCATGAAACTTGCCACTAGATGTCCCTGCAAGCCAAAATAGTTTTCTTCCTGCTTAGGTTTTTGAAGTCCGAAACAATTGGTTTGTAAGCTACAATTTTTCTCCTCTGTTCTTCCCTCTTTTCTTTTTTATGAAATCTTCATACAGATGAATACAAATACAGGAGTGTGTCTTGCTTGATAATTCGTGTGCTCTTCAATAGCAGTAAAAGCTGTGAGGAGAGAATGTATTTCCCAGCTTGGAATTGAGAGTACAAAAGGTTGCATTTCCATTTATCTTTTGGTTGATAAGCTCTCAGAAAATGCCGTGTTTTTTGGTGTCTTTGACTGTATATCTGTTATACCACTTCAGAAGTACTTCTTATTCAAGTAAGCTCCAGGATTCAGACCTGACTTTAAACCCCGTGTTCCTAAATTGAGCTTTTGCATACAGTTTGATAGTCACATTTGGGATCTGTAGCTTGTGAAAGCAAAGGTCTGAAACAGAGAAAAGTGCTATTGCCTGGTGGCTAGTTGGTTGGTTTGTTTGTTTGTTTTTTCTTAGAGTGACCATCAATAGTTGGTTTCAAAGATTTGACATTTTTTCTGTTTGAGTTTTACTTTGTACAAAGTTACACCTGTAACTTTGAATTACACTTTGTACACCGAAAACACAGAGTTCTTAGGCTGTCCAGTTATGCCAAAAGCTAAAATGGCAGAGTAGTTGGTTTCAAAGCTTTGTAATTTCCCTAAAATTTAGTTACAGTTCCCCCTTCGCCAAGTCCATTAGAAGTGTCAGTAATGATCAGATTAATCCATCTTGCTTCTAATATCAAGAAGAACTAATGAGGCATATTAGAATACTTACCCATTTCTCAGCATCTGTCAATTTACAGCTTTCTCACACCAATCTGATATCGTCATGTTTAGCAAAACTCTTTCTGGAAAGGTCACAAGAAACCACCAGATAAACTTTGAAAATGAGGAAGTGGCATGTATCAATGATATTTCAGGGTTGAACTTTGGGCAGGTATCTTCCAGACTGTCCGTGAAACCTTAACTCTTCTCCCAAAGAGGGCTTGGTAGGAATTCAGCAGTGAGAATTGTTGGTTCTTCTTCCAGCTGAAATAATGGTGTATTGGGTAGTACAACTTGTTAGGATAGTGTGACAGACTGTGACTGTGATAAATAGTAGTAAAAGCTGTGTGTGTGTCTGATGTCTGTGGCCTCTACTTGAACCCTGGTTAACAAGGTATAATTAGGGCATTACTAACATGATAGTTTGATTCTCAGTGTACAGCATAAGTAAAAATAACGTTTCATGTAATGCGTCAGAAGTCAGACCAGGCAGAATGAACAGAGAAGGGTTGCCCTTTCAGTAGAGGTTTCTGACCTGAGCTATAGGCAGAGCCAGGATTATTCTGTACTGAAAGCAAAAGCAGTGTGTGAAATCTTTGAACTGTGAATGTACTTAATTGCTAATTACATGTCCTTGTCTTTGTTCAGGCGACTTGATCTTCTGGGATGTCAGCAGAAAAAGTGGATGGCCTTGTAGATTAGTTACAAGTTAATTTTTATTTTGTCCTCTCCATACTCATTGTGAACAATCATCATAAAATGGATGCTTTGGACAGTCTCCTTCCTCCTGTGGCTGGCAATGGTGATACTGCTAATTCACAAGAATTACAAAAACTTCTGATTGATGAAAAAATGCGATGTGAACACCATAAAGCAAATTATCAAACTATGAAGGCAGAACATCTAAGGTACACTAATTTAAACAAGTTTCTTCATTTGAGCTGTTAAAAGGTAAAGCTAAATGTTAGGTGAAAGGGATTTGTGTGCATGTTTGTGTTGGCTATTTCTGTATTTAAGGACAGATTTGAGCATCGTTCATGTTATAAAATAAACATTGCAGATTAGGTTTTTAAAGTACTTTGCTTCTAAATATGGGATAACTTTTCAGTGTATTACAGGAAGAGGATATTAAGCACTTAGTTATAACTTCTATGTTTATATGTTTGTTTCTGCGTGTGAGTTTTTTGAGCTTTAAGATCTAATTTTAGAGTGTAAATATAAAATAAATGTGTTTTGTCTTGCAGATTACAAGAGGAATATACAAAATCACAAGATGAGCTGAAGCGGTTGTTAGTTGAAAAGCAGACTGTACATGACAAATTTCAGTTACTTCTTGCTGAATATCGAGAGGAGCTGCTGGGTAAAACACAAGAGGTGGAAAAACTGAAGGTTCAGGTGAGATAATTTACTGGCAGGACTTAATATGAATTTTATCCTGTAATAGAGCCATGCATATATTTCTGTTTATGTAACATGTATGTTCCAAACTTGCATATATATTTCAGATGTCTTGAAATTCACCCAACCTGAATAATATTTCCTCTGTAGAGTGACTATCGGATGAAATTACTGTTTTCTTGTTTAACAAATCTTCCAAATCCGGTTATTTTGTGCTATGTTAGTAGTAAGACCCTCAGTCTCGGTCTGTGTGTGTTGTCCTGTTATGAGGAGAGTCATCTGCCCTGGAGGATAACTTGGATGCCTAAACCTGTTGGGATAAGGGACTGGAAAAAATAAGTATTTGTTTCTGTTTGTGATGACAGCTTTCCCCATCTTAAAAAACAAAACAAAACTGAAAAACCACCCAAAACGCCCGCAACTCCAAACAAACCAACCCCCCTGACATTTAAGATAACTTGGATGACACTTCCCATAACTGCTTGTTTCCTAAGAATTATGTCCTGCATTAGTTTAAGGGAACAAGTACAGACTCTGAATGGAGATATGCCTTGGTATCATAACTAGAATTAGTTTTCAGGGACTTCAGAGTACAGAGAAGTGGAAGAAAAGTATAATAAATTGGAATGTGTGACAGGTTGTGGATGACTCTTTTTTTTTTTAAGTTTTTCCTTGGGAGGTAGTTTGCTGTATGAATCACACCCAAGAAAACTTAGCAAAATATAATGCAGCATGGAGCTTAAGGCAGGGACTCTTTCCTGATATTAGTTTCATTTCAAACCAGTTCCCATGTATCTGTTGGAGAAGACACATCTAAAGTATTTAACAAAAAATCAGTTTGGTATTACTAATTTTGATTCTTTGGGGTTAGTTCACTTTCTGTTTAAGTTTTTTGAAATGCTAATTCTTTATCTTTTATGTGAGACCACTTTTCCTTCCTCCCCTCCCCCACAAAGGAGATAAATCTCTTGGCAATTCAGCTTGACATTTGTATTACTTCTACCAGTAAGTACTGACATTTTAAATGCTTCTGTTATCTTCCCAGAATATTTTTAGTTCACTAATTTTTTTTTCTTTTTTCTTCTGTAACTACTATTGAAAATTCTTTAGAAAACCACAGAAAATTAAGCAGGATTCCTAAAATTGTATTTAAAATATTGTATCTCTGGCTATTTGTCCTATCACAGTGTAAATAAATGGATTTGACTACTTATTTATGATACTTTTCTGTCTTAAGGTGCTAACTCCTCAAAAATTAGAACTGTTAAAAGCACAAATACAGCAGGAATTGGAATATCCTATGACAGAACGTTATCGGAAGCTAGAAAATGTAAGTAGTAAATATTGAAATTCTGTTTCATTTACAGTAGTGATCACCAGTTTATAGTTGTTCCTGAAGCCTTAGGAAATACAAACTGAAAGGGGAGCAAAGTATGACATTGTCTAGTACTGTTGCCCCAGGCAAAGAACATTGAAACTCTAGGAGAGAAGGAGGGATTCAGTTAATCAGATATAACTGGTGAAATGATAGGAACATGGCATGGACATTTGAAGGAAATTAATCTGAAAACTTCTTTGATTGATGTTCTTGGGGTTTTTTTTGTGTCTAACTTAGGAAGTGGAAAAATACAGAACAGAATATAATAAACTTCGTTATGAACATACTTTTCTGAAATCAGAATTTGACCATCAAAAGGAAGAACATGCACGTATTTTAGAAGAGAAGAAAATAAAATACGAGGCTGAGGTACATAGAATGTTGCAGTAGCTTAAAATGTATCTGATGACAAAGCCGCTTACACGTTGTGAAAACGGTGCTTTGATGGGTTGTCAGTTTGACATCATTTCATAATGTAGTTTTTGTTTCCGTTCTCTTAATTTTCAACACGCTTTTATGACTTAGCCTAAAGCTGTCTCTGTAGGTTTGCTTAGTGATGTGTCGCAATATCATTTGTGCTATTATAAGAATAGACTTGCCTTATGATAACTGACAGCCAGTAGCTTTGCTTAATGTTTTTTTTAATCACATTTGTGATGGGATTTGAGACATTACACTAGTCTGAAATTAATAAGTTATCTGAGCAGCCGATGTAAGTTTAGATTTTAAATTACTTACGCGGCAACTAATCCAAGAAGGTGGCAGCAGAAGATACTGTTAATACCAGACAAGGGTACGTTTTGCAACTAAGTTGTATCATGACAGTGGTGGTCAAAAGGATACTGAAAACTTTGGTAACTTTGTTTTGGTTGTATTGATTCTTCAATAAACCATTCATGAATTTTATGTTTCAGAATTGGACTTTCAAAAGTGTAGCTAAAGAAATTGGCAGCTTATTTGTGTTTTAAATATATGCAGCAGTGTAAATGAGTGTTGCATATGTCATTTGCATATTCATTTAAGTATTTGTCTGGGAGCATATATCCTAAGATGCCAAATTTGAATGTATTAGTCCAAACATGAGACACAAATCAAAGCAATCATCACTTTCAAAATCAGTCCAAATTTGCAAATGCAATGCATTAAAACCAGAACAGCTGTCCTTCCCAGAGCTAAACCCACATGCTGCTTTACAGCCTGCCTCTCTTGTGGGCTTGTTGAGTTTGTGCTAGTCCTGCAGCTAATTAGCACACTTTCAGAGAATGAAACTACCTTGAGCCTAGGGCGTGGTGTGATCTCGTTTCTCTCTCTTAAAAGCCTTTTTACCCTTCCATGCCATTTAGTACAAGGAGGCTACAAAAACATCCTAATTCTTAATATAAGTGTTTGAATCTCCTCATAAAAGTGATTTGGAAGGGCTTTTGCTGCAGAGATTGACTTTGCTCAATAGAGATCACTGATGTAACTTCTAAAAGCACTGTTTCAGATCAGAGTTTGGACTAGTCTCCAAATATCAAGAGAACTCTTACATATCATGCGTTCTTACTCTTTTGCCCCAATGTTACATGCAGTCCATGTAATTAATTTTGAAACATTAGAATCTGTAACTAACAAAACATCTTAAGACCATGTATTTATAATATTAGTTTGTACCTATTGTACTAACTTGTAACAGAAAGATTTTTTTTTTATTTGACTTTATTTTTTTGCTTTCTGTCTGACAAGGCCAAATCATGTTGGCTGTCTTGTGTTACTAGCATATTTGAGTTCTGTTGTTACAGAATTGTGGAATTATCTTCTAAGTTGGAAGAGACCTCCTTCTAGTCCAACATCCTACTTAAAACATTGAAGTGTAGCAAGATCAGATGCTCAGGGCCACATCCAGTCAAGTCTTGAACATTTGCAAGGAAAGAGATTCCACAACCTTTCTGGGCAAACTATTCCAATAATTAACAATCTTCATGGTAAACATTTTTCCTAGTATCTAATTGGAATTTCACCTGTTCCAACTTGTGTCCACTGCCTCTCTTCCCATCATTATGCATCTCCTTCTCTTCTCCAAGCTGAAGAGGCTTAGTTCTCTCAGCTTGTCCTGATATGTCATGTTCCCCAACCACCTGACCATCTTGGTGGCCATCCACTGGACTTGCTCCAGTTTGTCGTAATTCTTTGTGCACTGGACAAAAATTCCCAAGGTAGTCTTACAAGTACTGGAAGGGGGACAAAGGATCACTTCCCTAGCTATCCTTCTGCCAGTCTGCAGTTGGTCATATTTACTGCAAGGGTACTCTGCTGACTAATGTTCAATTTGTTGTCCACTAGGATCCCCAGATCCTTTTCCTTGGATCTGCTTCTTAGACTGTTGTCCCCAGCCTCTACTGTTGCATTGATTACTCCACCCCAGATGGATGACTTGCTCTTGTTGAAGAGGTCCCAGTAGGCCCATTCCTTCAGCCTGTCCAGATCCCTCTGAATAGCAGTTCTGCTTTCCAGCACATTGACCAGTTCCCCCCAGTTTGGTGTCACCCACAAGTTTGCTGAAAGTGTGCTCCATCCCGACATCCAGGTCACTAACAAGGACATCAATCAATATTGGACCCTGCAATGATCTCGGAAAGCCCCCACACTAGTTACAGGCAGTCAGCTGGGCGTTGCATCTCTGAGTCTGGCAGCCCAACCAATTTTCTACCCACTTTATCATCTACTTTTCCAGTCCATATCTCACCAATTTGAGAGAGAAGATTATGGGAGACTGTATCAAACACCTTGTTATAATAAAGGTATACAGGATCTGCTGCCCTCTCCTTGTCTGCAGTGCCAGCTGCTTCTTTCTAGAAGGCAGAGAAGTAGGTCAGGTGTGATTTGCCCTTGGTAAACCCTGCTTTCCATCGTCTTGTTTTTCATGTGTTTAGAAATGGCTTTTAAGAGGTTTTCCTTCATAACCTTCACAGAGACTGATGGAAGTGAAGTGTCCTGTAGTTACCTGGATCCTTCTTCATCACTTTTTGTCTCTTCTTGATGATAGGTGCGCTATCTGCCTCTTTCCAGGCATCAGGAACTTTCTCTGATCGCCACGACTTTTCAAAGATGATAGAGAATAGCCTTGCGATGATTTCAGTGAGCTCCTTCAAATGCTGGGATCCATTCCAAGGGCTTGTGTATATCCAGTGAATTAAATAGTCCTTAACATTTTCTTCCTCTACTCTGAGTACTGGCTTTACACCCACAGATGGATGAGGGGCTCAGGGATATCTGAGGCCTGAGGACAAGCCTTATCAGTGAAAACTGAAGCAAAAAAGGCATTGAATCATAGAATAGAATCATAGAATCATTTAGGTTGGAAGAGACCTTTAAGATCATCAAGTCCAACTGTTAACCTAGCACTTAGATTTCCACCACTAAACCAGGTCCCTAAGCGCCACATCTACAGGTCTTACAAATACCTCCAGGGATGGTGACTCAACCACTTCCCTGGGCAGCCTGTTCCAGTGCTTGATAACCCTTTTGGTGAAGAAATTTTTCCTGATATCCAATCAAAGCCTACCCTGGCACAACTTGAGGCCATTTCCTTTTGTTCTAAGACAAGACCTGACGAATGGGTCTGTTGATTCTCCTACTCTCAGAAAGAAAATAAATGTGAATGTAATTTCTCAATATTTTTAAATGCACATTGATGGTCTTTCCTGAATTGTCAGCTACTGTATTTGTTGCTGCCTGACACCTAACCAGTGTAAAAGCATTTATTTTTCTGATTAACAATCAGATTGCAAGGCTGGATAAAGATAAAGAAGAACTGCATAATCAGCTGCTTAGTGTTGATCCCACGAGGGACAGTAAACGCGTGGAGGTACTCTCTAGAGAAAAAGCACAACTGTGTCAGAAATTAAAAGGCTTAGAAGCAGAAGTAGCAGAACTAAGAGCAGAAAAAGAGAATTGTGGTGTGCAAGCAGAAAGTGTTCAAAGAGTACAAATACGACAGTTATCTGAGATGCAGGCTATGACAAGGTCTCTAGAGGTAAGATTTTTTTTTTAAATTTTTGCCTCCTTGTAGATTGCAGTGAGAATAATGCTTGGCCTGATAGAACTGTTACTGAGGTCACTGATAAATTGGCCATTGACTCCACAACTCGGATTTGTACATTTCGGATTTAAAAACAAATTGTAACTACATTGAGAGTCATGTACTGCCAATTCAACTTTGGAAAGGTGGAGAGCTCAACTGAGAGACTCTGTTGAATGATCTCCTTTCTAAAGATGCGAGTGATATCCATGTTTGCAGTCAGTAAGATGATCATGTCAGCACTTGTCACTTAGCTGGAGTTAGAAATAGGTGACAACATGTTAATAATCTGCTACAGTACATTTTTTATTCTTTTCAAAAATGTCATATGATGCTCTCCTATTTCTTGAATCCTTTCCTCATGTGTCGTGTTCTTCCTTGCCTACCTGTGTGTCTCCTTTTTCCCACACGTTACTGCAATTGTTTAGTTCTCTGCAGTTGCTCTCCATTAAAGAGCCTTTGGTATTTCTGACCCGTTGTATGTTTCCCAAGGTTCCACTATATTCCTCATCTGTGGTCTTCACCCCTGTCCATTCTTGCTATCTCTAGGGAGTCTTTCCATGTAGATTTCTCGCACAGTTGCAGCATACAGATAGATGGTTTGTTTTCCTTTTTACTGTTATCAGTGCTGTATACCTTTTGTTACAAAATGCTCTGATCACAACTTTAAAAAGTGCTGTAATATTGTTAATTTAGAAAACTTTAACAAACCAAACAAAAAACAAACACAACACAACAAAAAACCAGTCCTGCTGAAAATAGGTCAGTTCATAAAAAGAAAAGTGAAATTGTAGGTTAGATTACCTTCCTGATACTTAGTATCAGGTGAGTCTATAATACTCACAGTAATTGCATTTTATTTCCTTTCCATTATGTTATTTCTTCAGTTAGTATAACTGCATAGGCCAACTTACGACATCGTTTTGAGCACGGTTTATAGTCATATGGGTGTTCCCTACCTGTAAATTATGGCCTGTAATACCTGCTGCCTCCTAACCAAGTCAGACTACCTCTGCCTCTTGTGAAGCAGGATTGAAAATTAATGTGATCTTGTGCAGGCAATGTTAGTAAAAACAGCTGTGACTTTTGAGTAAAATTCAAGACCCTTGTTGTAGTGGAACATATTGTTGAGCAAAGGTAGAATAATACAATATAAATTTATAATATAAAGGGTTAGTAATATCCGAAAGCCCAGATCAATTGAACCTTTCAAGTGAATAGCAAGAGACAACCCTTCGCCAAAAATCTTACAAATACCTCCTTTATTAAAGGCAGAAAAGAAGTCTGCTGAACTACAGATTGGTCGAATTGAGAAAGAACTGCAGATGAGTCATGAGCAAAACATCCTCTTAACTAGCAAACTTCACAAATCTGAACGAGAAGTCAATTCCTTAGCTGCTAAAGTAAGTGTTTTTATGGTATCTGAAATACGTTTTTCATATCCAGTTATGTTTAAGTTTTTCTGTTTATATTTTATATTAAGAATAAAGTATGAATGTCTTCTACTGTGACTTAAGATAGGCTTGGAATTTTTTCCCCCACTTTCAGTTGGAAATATAGAATACATGACTTTAGAGGAAAAATGTCATTCCTGAGGTTATGCTATTTTTATTTCATTTTCTAGATCTTTTCTCTAAACAGAACAGAGCTCAAAGACATGTCTTTATATTATTGGTTTTAGTACTCATGAAAATAGCCAGCCTTATTTGATGGAAACAAGCGTTAATTTTTCATAAAGTGTGTGAAGTACAATAAAGCTTTAAATTGATTTATTTTTTTTTCTTTAAATGGAGCTATGGCTTCTGGAGATTTTAAAAGTATCCTCTGAATGGGCTGTGTTAGCTACAGGCAGCAAGCTGCCTTGGAATCACCTGCAGAGATTTAGGTTCTATTAGAAGCAGGATAGTCACATTAGCATAGTGTTCTTGGGCTAATGCCAGCATAGCTTGTAGAAAAACATTTCTGTACAGCACTGCATCATATCATTTTTAAGTAGATCATTGTCTTGCAACATGTTTGAGTATCTTAGTTGTTGGGTTGGCACCAGCTCTTAGAGGTTTTGTTCTATGTTTGTGTGGTTTTGTTTTTTTTTTTCTTTTGAGATCTTGGAGAAATTTCTATAAAAATACTTAAGGAAAAAAAAAGATCAGAAGGCTTCAACTTTAGGAAAAACCTGAAAGTGCTTAGGAAACTTGACATCACTGCTTAGTATTTTAGCATAATTACATTAGTATGGATGTCAGATTCAGAGTTTTATCTGGTTGCAGTGTCTCCTCAGCTACGCAACTTAAAAAAGACAGATCCTTTATGCAATTTCATATGTGATTATTCAAATAAACAAGAAAAATTGGAACACTAGTAAACCATTTTACCTTCAAATGTTGCAGAATACTTATATTGCTTTATGTAAATTTCAGCCAGGATACTAGTCCTAATGAAATAGTTACTTGGATAAATATTAGCTTTCTGCTGTCTCTTACTCCTTCCTATTTGGTAAGAATACTGGGTAATAAATTTTTATCACATCGGTCAGATCCTGGTAGCAAATTTAATCCACTGTGGTTTTTTACCTTTCTGGAGAAGCTTTAGTTAGTTCTGAACTAACTGTAAAGCCAGGAACTTTGGTCTTGTGTATCTAGCTGAATGCAGAATTATTTTAAGTTCTCTCTTGACTTAAAGCTATCCTGCATTTCTGAATATACTTTCCAACACAGCACTGACACGCACTTTGAGTACGGCAGTTAATATTGTCATAGTGTAACTCAAGAAGATACAACACAGGAGGAAAACTTTAACTTCTGCTTAGTTCTTTAACAATCTCTGATTTCATTCAAAACAGGCTTTACAGTGCACGTTCATGTGTGAAGTATTGTATTTTGGTCCTTAATACAAGAAAGTTCTAATTTACCATAAGAATAGGATATACCTATACCAGTATTTTAAAGCCTCTTCATACCATGTATCATACTTGTCTCATGTGAATAATAAATAGGAGGGGAAAACTTACGTCAAGCATTTTTTAATCCAGTGTCTATCACAGTATACAGAAGATTGTTACAGTCTTTACTTTTTCTATCAAGTGGTGTTCTCTGTTCACCTCCAGAAGTCAGAGAAAATTAAAATGTTCAGTGGTATTTCTTGAAGGGAGGAAGGTAGAAACTAATTTCTGTACTAACCTCCACCTTCTTCTGCACCCACTCAAATTTAATCTTGAGCACACACGCACATATTTGTCTTCCAGATTTTGTGCCTTAAAAAAGCCACCTTAAATCTTTGCAAGTTGCACTGAAATGGTCTCAACTTAGTATTTAAGCAACCAAATCCACCGTGTAGTTACTTAATAAGCTACTGTGTCATTCTTAACCTTTTGCCACTTGCATATGCTAGCAGGTTGTAATTACATTTGTCATTGTGAATGGATTTCCATTATAAGTGCTTTCCTCCAGATATTTAATTCTCATTGACCGTGTAATTACTGAGTATGAATGCCTAAACTATAGAAAGTTTCCATGCAAGCAGTAATTGCCTCTGGTTTGATGCTCTTAAAGATCCTGCTTTTATGAGGCCATTTGATGTGTATGCTACAGTTGTAGAGAAGTATTTGATATTTTAAAATGCACTTTTAAACTTTGAAGACTGGGATTTTGAGAAAATAATGTAGCGCTCCAGGAGGTCAGGGGGACCAAAGTCATAAGTAGTTACCAAATAGAAATTACTTGGGGAGGAATCCGGTTTTGCAATTACTGTTTTGTTTTACTTAGGGAGATTAAATTTAAACTTTATTTTAGCTTGATTCTGAGGGATCTTAAGTCAAAACTGAAGTATATGTAAACTGACATGCTAATGTTTGAGTCAGTGAGGCATCAGGGTTTTATGCAATATTGGATCAGTGTCATAGCAAGATATTTCCAGTGAGCAGTCTTTTCAGAAATGCCCCAATATTCGGAGGCTAGCTTGTAGAATGTACAGTATTGAGTCAGAAACCAAGTTTTCACAGGCAGTCCTGCGCATCTGTGCATATGTCACCAAGGCTTCTTAAAAGAGTAACTTTCCTACACTGTAGCTTGTAATAACTGACTGGTTAAAGATGAAATGCATGGCAGTATTCAGACAGCCTGGTTCCTGGAATATATGTTGTGTTTGAGCACTTTAATTATTTTAATCAGAGAATATGTAAAACTTGCATTTCAAGATGATTGACAACTCATTCAATATCTCCAGTGTGTGACTTGAGGAAACCTGTAATAGCACTGACTGCGATTTGGAGAACGAGGTCATGTCAATAGCTTTAGTGTTAAAGTATCTATATAATCACCATTAAAAATTACCAACAGGAGTGGGTATTCTGGATTGGATTCAGGGAAGCAGTGGATGGATAAAAATATTTAAGGTATGTTTAAAATAAGTGCAGTCCGTGATAATTTGGCAAATTTTCTTGTTAGCAAAGTATCACGTGAAAAACTTGCAGTAAAGCTGTGAATATATATATTTATTTTAGTTAATTTTTTTCCTAATTCATAGGTAGAAGAGCTTAAACATTCACATAAATTGGAAGTAACAAATGTCAAACTGGAGGCAGCAAGAACCAAAAGTGAGGTAGAAAGAGAGAGAAACAAGATTCAAAGTGAAATGGATGGTAAAATGTGCAATTAATTTCTAACATTTTCTTTTGTAACTTCTAGTTAGAATACTACAATTACTTCTCCCTGTAAACATTCCCCGTCGACCTTCACCTTCTACTTCTGGTCTAGGTCCTCATTTTGTATCTGCAATAACTGTGTTGTTTCACTTGGCCTATGAGGTTAAAAAGAACAGTGGCAGAACAATTTCACATTTATTTAAATTAGTGAATTTGTGACAATTTGAGCATAATTTACTTAATATCATTATTTTTTTCCTATTATTGCCAAATTCTAGAGTCTGTCACACTCCTCCTCGAAACCTTAACATACCATAAGCTTCAGTGGTTGTTTTGTTTTCTGATTCTGTGTCTGTGGAATTCGTAACAATTGGGTAAGGCTGTCACGTGAAACAAAATGCAATTTCTAACTCATTCTTTGAAGAAAATAGGCAATGTTCTAAGTTACCTAGTACACCTGAGTATGTAGGCAACTTGAAATAGCTTTCCAGAGTGAAAAGGACAAAGCTTTTTAGTACTAGTTATGTGTTGATGATTTTAAATCACTACACAGCTTTTAAGTGGACTGTCCTCATCTATTTGCCAGAACCCCAAAATAGTACCTTCATCTTCCTGGAACAGTTGTGTCTGTTCATCTGCTTTAATATTAAGTTATCTGAGCAACTGAAAAGCAGTGATTTCTGTATCAACGCTGGACGTAGACTGTATTGCAAACTAAAAATGTTGGACCCTATGAAATAGGAAACTAAATACAAGCAAGATTTATACTAACCTGAACTTGGTGTGGAATCCAGTTTGCATCACTGAATTAGCTAAATAACCAGGAGTCATTGTTAGAGCATGTTGGCCTATTTGCCAGTGAGCATAGGTGTCTTGGTCACAAGTTTTTAATTTACATCTTTTGTTCTTGCATATAGTCATAATTTTAGAAATGCCTCATTTGGTAATATGTGTGGATTAAAATGGGAGATTTATTGTAGCCAGGTTACTGTGGTTTCACTAGTAACCAGTTACTGTTTACCATAAACTCTTCCATAAAAAGAAAATAAAAAATTTTCTTGTTTAACCTTTATGTAGCTATTGTGGAATACTTTTTTTTTAAAATCCAGATGGAACTGCTTACCAGAAATTGCTTTAGAATATAAATCTAATAAGATCAACTGTTTCATTACTTTTGTATGTTAAAATAATAAACCCTCATAGACAGAGATGCGAGTGTAATGGTTACTCTTCAAAAGTTTTTGAAATGTTGCTGTTATACTAAGAAAGGACATGTCTCTTCTGTTTTTCTTGGGGTTTTTTCCGCCATTCATTCATTCTGTCATGTGAATTGTGATTTATTTTTTTTAGCTCCCTTTTATCAATCTATAAAGGTATTTTAATAATGGATTTTGTCAAGCTGATATCAATAATGACATTTTAACTTTTTTTAATATATAATGCAGGATTGCTGTCAGACAAGGAAATTCTTAAGGCAGCTGTTGAACGTCATAAAGTGCTTTTAGTAGAAAAGGATCGGGAGCTAATTCGCAAAGTGCAAGCTGCCAAAGAGGAAGTTTTTGAAAAAATTGCAGCCTTACAGGATGAAAAGTATGTTTGTTGATTTACTGCTCAACTTCTGAAAGAAGAGTGCTTTGAGTAACTTTTAAAAATGTCATTCTTAGCAGCTAAACACTTCTGGTATTCTGTCATGATTCTTGTGTACATGTTGAATAATGTCTCAGGTTAGAACTCGAGAACAGATTAGCTGATCTAGAGAAGATGAAACTGGAACAAGATACTTGGAGGCAATCTGAAAAAGATCAGTATGAAGAGAAACTACGTGTTGTACAGATGGCAGAAGAATCAAGCAAAAAGGAACTTCAGCGTTTGCGGTAGTGTGGCTTTTCTAGCCTTGACACAAATTTCTTACACACACACACCCCCCAACCACCCCACCAATTTCTTTACAGTAGTCAGTATCAAAGTTTACTATTCATAGATAACGAATGTTTGTTATGGTAAATTAAACAAAATTATCTTTTGCATTGTGTAAAAAGAGGCCAGAATTAAAAATGTGCTGTTTAAAAAAAAAAGATAAAGAAAAAATTAATCCAAACCTTCAAAATTATATTATTTTAATGAATGTTTTTAAGACATCATTTTGCAATCTTCATGTCTGTTAAAAAAGGGTCCATGTTGGCTGCTGGCATAGGCCCAGTGTTAGAGTAAACCATTTCTCTTTCCAGAATGGCACCATATCAGCAACTGGCAAACTGGGACCCAGAAATATGATATCTCTTTGAGTTGGTTATTATAGTTCTCAGTAAAGTTGTTTTACTATAGTATTTGTATGAAGGTCAGTATGTTAAAATGAGCAAAAGTCATACTCCAAAAGCAAACAAATCAGCATATCTCTTACTCCTGTATGAATTCTAATAATCAATAAAAATCTATTTTTAATCATTTAGTTAAATATTTATCAGCCTTTCCAATTATGCAAAATATTCTATTGTCCCAGCTTCTAATATCTATATTTTAATTAGGTAAAAATAAGAATGTCTGATACAATTTTAGATTAAAAATTCAACAGCAAGCTATTCAGACAGAGGAGTTGGAAGAAAAGAAACGTGAAAGTGCTGATCTGAAACAGGTAAGGTTTTATTGCATTGTAAGTTTTTATAGAGAAATACAATCTTTCCTGCAGTTACTGTGCCCAGTGTTTGAAGATTAGATTGAATTTTAAGGCTGCTGTTTTTTTTTTCCTGAGGGACAAAATGCACGCAACAGATACTTAAAAGCAAAAGTATTCAGAAATCAGTCATGCTTTCCTGGACCTTTATAGATGGATCACAGCTTTTTGCTTCATGTGTTTTGTGGGTACCAAGGATTTGAGAGCTGAATGTTTATAGACTGGTATATTGAATACAGTTATGCACTATTTAACTGGAGATTCAGTTTCCATGGAGACTTATAAATTGTTTCTAGGTAATGCTTTGCATTTACACTGCATCTCTCATCTGAGGTTCTTCAAGTGCTTAACAGATGTTTCATAAATGAATAAACTAGTGCAGAGAGGTATATTTCTATTGCAGAGTGAATTGATGGCAGTGTTGAAAATCAAACCTAAATCTTTTAACTCCTGCTTGCCCATGTAAGAACATAGCTGTGCATCGAAGTAGTCTGCAAGTTGTATGCACTTTAAGTTCAAGGCAATATTCACATGCACACCCACCCACTGCACACCCACCCCCCCGAAATCAGAAATTGGGATATCTGAGTGTCCATGTGGGAAGAGGAAAGGAGAGAGGAAATCATTCTTTCTATGATGCGTGCATGAAGCATGGCATTGCCAGTTGCTCTAGGAACATGATTGTCCCACTCTATACTGCGCTGGTGCGGCCTCACCTCAAGTACTGTGTGCAGGTTTGGGTGCCACAGTAGAAAAAGGACATAAAACTATCGGAGAGTGTCCAAAGGAGGGCAACTAAGATGGTGAAGGGTCTAGAGGGGAAGCCGTGTGAAGAGAAGCTGAAGTCCCGTGGTTTGTTCAGCCTAGAGAAGGCTGAGGGGAAGCATCATCACAGCCTACGGTATCCTCACAAGAGGGAGCGAAGGGGCAGACTCTGATCTCCTCCCTTTGGTGACCAGTGATAGAACCTGAGGGAATGGCATGAAACTGTGATGGGGGAGGTTTAGGTTGGGGATTAGGAAAAAGTTCTTCACAAGAGGGTGGTCGGGCACTGGAACAGGCTCCCCAGGGAGGTGGTCACAGCACTGAGCTTGTCTGAGTTCAAGAAGCATCTGGGCAACGCTCTCAGTCATCTGCTCTGATTGGGCTGGTCCTGTGTGGAGCCAGGAGTCGGACTTGATGATCCTTATGGGTCCCTTCCAACTCCAGATATTCAATGATTCTATGGGCTACCTGCAGAGGTTGGACTTTCAGACGCAACTTACTTGTTTTTGTGAACTGGTTGGTACAGCCACCGCTGGCTGTAACATATTGTGGGTTACAAGAAGAAAGAGTCTTGGTAGCTCCACCGCTCTGCTATGAAATGTGTGGTGCTCTAGTTCTATGCAGCCCTGGAGCTTAATGTTGGATTTCTTACGTTCTGGGCGACACATCAATGACTGAAGACTCCCGCCTCCCTTTCTCTTTATCATTTTAACTACAATAGAAAACCTTTGTCTAGTAGTGATTTACTGTAAAGCTTCTGGAGAAGCTGTTGAGTAAGGAGAAAAGGGGCTGAAATGAAGGCTGAAATGAAGCTGAAATGAAAAGCTAATGCAGCCACTTGGTGTCTGTGTTTTGCTCTCAGTGTCTCAAAACTAATTGATAGTTATTTGCATATTCTAATGGAAAAAATTCATTTTTTGTAGCAAATTCACAACATGCAACTCCAGCTTGCCTCACTTTCTCAATCAGAAAATGATTTGTTGGAGTCTAATCAGAAGCTGAAGGAAATAATAGAGAGATTGAAACAAGAATGTCAGCATGCAAGGACTCAGGCAGAAAAAGCTCAACTGGAAACAGAGAAGTAATTTTTTTTTTCTTCCTTTTGGCTTCACTTTTCATATTGCTTGTGTTCCTGTCACGTGGGTTACTTAACTATGGATTGTAGATTCTGAATAAAGTCAGAAATTAGAAATTAACAGGAAATATTGAACAATTGTAAAAAATGGTGATACCTTCTGTTATGCAGTACGGGGGATAACTTAAAAAATAAGAGTTTGTTTCCATTCATGTCTGTTACAATTAATGACTAGCGAAATACCCTATTTGTATAAAATGGAATGCTATTTATACTGAAGTAAATGTCAAAGTTAGTTTAAGTGGATCTGGAGTTTCACACGCAGTTCTTTTAAGAGTGTTTAAGCATTAAGGGTGAAAAAAACATTTCAGTATTGTGTTATGCTTTGATAAGGTTTCAGGGACCCAGTCTGTATATGTGTGTGTATACTCCCCCTGACTTGATCCTTTTAGCTGATTTGAGGAAAGTAAAAGCTTACTGCATATCTTCTAGTTGTTCTCATCAAAAATAATCATTTTCCTTTTTTGCACAAGCTTGACCACATACCATCAAAATAAGCTAATAAATGCTGAAGGAAACCAAATCTTGTTCAGACTGCATATAGCAATGAACGCTTTAACATATTGGCTTTAAAGATTAATTTGTCAGTTAGTCTGAAATGGCTATTTAGTATTTCCTAGCCTAATAACCAAATACATGTCGAACTGGATTATTGTGTGGTGAGTTTTTTAAAAAAGTCACTGTCAAAGATTATATCATTTGGAAGTTTTCTATTTAATGTGGCATTTTTTGTTTTAACTTATCTTTTGCTATGAATTGGTACTGCAGTTGCTTTGTTGTCATTGGTTCAAGGATTGCTTTTCAGCTTAGCATTGAAAGAAATTATCTCATGGGGACTGCAGAGTACATTCAGCTGTCAGCAGCACGTTAAATACTTTGGATATTTACTTTAGGAAGGTGTTTCATATTTTGAGTGAGATTTTCATATTATTTGAGTGAGAATGTCTATGTCATTCAGCTAGTAACGGGCCATAGACCAGTCAGGAGCAGCTTTTCCTCGGAAGGCAGTAGAAGCAACTTGGCAGTCCTCGGAGATCATCGCCTAAGTATGTAGATAATGGGCAATGCACCAAGGCTGCTACTGCAGAAATTAAGCAGCTCTGCAGCCTACATGTCAGTCCTCCAGGTCTGTCCTCCTGTTCCCCAAGGAGCCTTGGGACAGGTTTCCATTCTTTTTCTGACTCTCTGGGTGGTAGGACTTCCTTCCTCTGTTCAGTAATTCTTACGAGCCTGAACTCCAAGAATTAAGTTGCCCCAAAGGAACTTGGCTTAAAGTGGAAGTGAAATAAGGACCAAAAGATAAGAAAGCTGAAAAGTTTTAGATAAATAAAATAACGCCAGTTGAGCCATGAGTAGGCAAAGCAGCTGCCTGCCTATGTCAATCTTAGGCTTGGAAATGATAATGTGAAATGAGATAAAGGGCTGAAGGCAAACTATGAGACTGATACAGATCAGAGATGAGCTCAAATGGGCACCTGTTCAGCATTTCAGGAACAGTGTTAGTGGCATTTAAAAAAAACCAACCTCTTGGCATTTTTAACCACTGTCTCAACTGAAATTCTATTATGGTTAAGCAATGCGTTTCGTGAAGGCTCTTTGGTTCCTGGGCAATTGTAGTTACTGTGAACAACAAGGTACGGACCACACTGGGCCTGCTACAAGAACTGTGACTGCACCAAGTGGGCCAGGATCCTGATTTGAGAATAGGTGGTTCCTAGTACTTCTGCTATGGGGAAAGATGTTTGGTGAGAAATTTATGGAGATTCATTCAGAGTTCCTGTAGGAAAACTGTACCAGCCCAGGACTGGAGTGGTATGGAGGCACTGATACCAAGCCTTGAACTGTGATCCTTAAAAATTGCTGCATAGACTCTCATCATTTAATTTTTTTTTTATAGTAATGTGGTTAAATATGCAGTTAGTTCTTGTCTGCTTTGACCCACAACGCAGATAGCCTAAACAAACAAGGCAGCAGAGAGAAACTGGCTCCTTTCCTATCCACTGCAAGAGAACACGGCCTAATTTTAGTACGTTTTAATCATGCAAAGGCCCAAACAGATAACATATGCTGTCGGTGGTGTGTGTTCAGCTGGAATGTTGTCTAGGAACCGTATCAGTGGGAGCTTCCTGTCGTGCTGGCACTTGTTCTGGTCTGGAGCACAGAGTCTGTACTTTTCTGCTACACAGGCGTAGTAGACCACACAGGGCAGTGACCTATTCTCTTACATCTTACCTCCCAAGGTAATTGTCAGCTCTTCTGACAGCTGACGTTTGGCATAGGTGTCTAACTGTTGTGTTCTGGTGTGATTACGTGAGCTGAAATGAGAAATTTTCTATGGACGGTTTGGCAGCGTGCCAAGCCAGCCAGCAGCCAATGATTAACTAGCTGCTTGGAATCAGTTTTCACAATTTGCCTCACAGTTGAACCAAACCTAGGATGACGTAATGCGCACGTTCGAATGTTGTTAGTCACAATTCGATTGTTAGCACAATCGAATTCAAATCAGAGATTTCGAGTGTATGAAGGTAGGAGGTGTGACAAAATGCATCTATTTTAAGAGCCTTAAGGCATTAATTGTACATGCTGCTTCATCTGTGAAACCTCTTAAGCTTTTTACTTGCTTTTTTCAAAGGACTTTAGAATACAGACGTATAGAATGGCTGGAGGAGAAGCATGTGCTTACTCAGCGCATCACAGAGCAAGAAGAGAAATACAACCAAGCGAAGAACAAGCTGTGTCGAGCTGCTGTTGCTCAGAAAAAGGCATGTCGACTCTTCCTTTATGAATGATCCAGCTTATGAAAAGTTCAGCTTTACTTTGGCCAGCTAGAATTGTTTTAAGAGCTTATTTGCAGTCTACTGTATATAATAACGGAATATATCCGGTTCTTCAATATTAGCACAGAAATAGGTTGAAGTGATATGCAAAAGAGTATTACAGCCAAAACCTTTGTTACAACGCCATCAAAGATTTTTGTGAGGCTTTTTTTTTTTTGCACACACTGCGTGTGTATACAGTTATTTCAGAAGCAGACTCCTTGACTAGTCAGGGTGATGTTTCGGATACTAGACAAATGATGTTCTACTTTTTCTTGATGAAATATTAAAATTTTATTCTTCCTCAAAGTTAGCTTTGTATGAGATAACTTGAAAGGACAAGGTGATTGTTTATTAAAGCCCAAGATTAATTGGCAGTTTTAGACATAGGACACATAGGTTATGAAACCTGCCAGTAGCTTTTAGGGTTGCAAGAAGTTCGAGGTCAACATGAAGGGAGGAAAAAAAGAAGACATCCTTTTTTTTATTTGGTCACATTTATACTTATTTATATGTGGTCATTTCAAGAATGACGTTTGTAATTCTCAGCTACAGTTAGTGTGTGTTGGTGCAGGCAGGCGCTGACCAACGAGTGACTGGCAGCTGTGCATCTTCCAGTTGCAGCTATGGATCATTTCCCATCCCTTTTGGTTTCCACCAGGGGGATTCAGAACCTTCAAACCACACAGCACCTCTCTTTCAGGAAGGAGAACCCCAAAAACTCTCACAGCTTGAAATCACGCACAGTGTAGATGTATTTTTTGCAGGATCTAATTACTTACCTGTTCGAAATGTCTGTTTGACAGAGAAAGACTCTCAATGATAATAAACAAAGGAGGATGCAAGAGAAACTAGAACTTCTGGAAGCCAAGATAGAAGAACTAGAAAAAGAAAAGCAGGTGCTAAATAGGTAATATACTTTGCTTTTTCTTAGCTTGGAGACTGGTATGTGCCCAAGGTCTGACTTAGAAATATCAAGTAGTTCTGAAGATCCATGACACTTAGTAACTGGAGCCCAAACTAACGACATTTTCAGCATTAGATTTCTTTGAATGGTGTCCACTTAGGACAGGCAGCTGAGAGCTGCTACGACAACTGCAGGGCAGAAATAGAAGAAAGATACCCAACAGATGCAGTTCCAGGAATCCCTTCGAAAGGAGGAAGTGAAAAAGACTTCAGAATTGCAAGAGAAACAGACTTAGCATCCTCTTTGAAAGACAAGCTCCTATTTTTATCTCTTCCATGAGCACCTATGGAGGGCTTGATTCAAATAATTAATTTAATGTGGCTCCTCTGGCTCACTCCTGTGAATGCTATTAAAAGCTTAATTTATTCCATGTGAATTGCAATCTGTAATACAGCAGATAGCTTAATACGCAGAGGGACTTTTAGACAGACATTTAGGCAGAAAAATATACACAGATCTTCCACCTTCCAGATCTTCTGGTACCTAGTTCTCCTTCACAGGGGCAGCAAACAGCAGAGCGCTCGCGGAGGGGTACGCTTCTGCGTTGGGATAGCGCGGCTGCAGAGCGATAAGAAATCTGTTGTTTCCTAGGCAGAATGTTTCCTATGAAGAGCATGCGCGCCTCCAGAAGAGACTGAAGGACTTGCAACGTAGGCACAATGAATTCCGGAGTTTAATTCTGAATCCTAACATCCCGTCACTCAATCCAGTCGGTTTAATGTCATCATCTGCCTTGCCTCCTGGGCCTGAAGCAGCCTTCCCCCTTCTTCAGGTGGTGACGTATTGCAAGTTGGAAAAATAATACAACAAAAAAGGGTACCGGAACAGTCCGTCATTACAGACCTTTGTCTTAAGGAAGGAGTGTTTGATCTCTGAACAGTTTCTAGAAAGGGAGCGTTGAGGAACGCTCCTGGTGACGTTCCCTTCCTCACAGGAGGAAGGGGTTCATCAAAGACAAACGATACTACGTTACAGGATGTAACGAACAGGCAGTCTGAACCCAGTTCTCGGTACTTTGTCCTCCTCCTGAGAGGTTTTAAATGGCTTCTGGGTGAGAGACAGCACAGTGGTGCCCTCACACCATGGCTTCGTTGTTAAACAGCCCTGTTGCTGCTCTTGATTTCTTGTGTGGTTGAAAGAGTTTTACTTACCCTGGTGAGCTTCTGAGGGTGAAAAATCTCCCTGGCTGAGGCTGACCCTGCTGACTTTACCGAGTCTCAGTAACTGAGACCTCAGGTTGGTGTGCCCCCTCATTGGGGAGGGGGAATGCCTGCGCCCCTCTTTCCTGCTGATGCTGTTCAGCATGAACGTCAGAACAATACCCACTAACCAGGCAGGAGTAACATTTAATGAACAGGGATATTTTGTACTTCATGATTTTTATTTTAAGATCATTAATTAAAGAAAATGAAATTATAGTTCATTTTAGTCCCTTGGAGGTGTGCAAAATGTAATGGAGCCACTCTTTTTCTTTTCCCCATTGAATTTCAAGGAGGAACAGCATCAGAGAGAGCTTTCCCTGCTTCGCAAGCGGCTGGAAGAACTAGAAACCACACAGAGAAAACAGCTGCAAGATCTTGGACCATCTAGAGAGCGAGTAACGGTGGGCGCATACAGGGACGCGGCTAGAAACAAGCCCGCAGGGGAAGGTGATGCCGAGAGTGAGGACTCCAAATCAAACCTGCACACTCTACAGGCTGGGAGCTTGCCGTAGCTTTCCCTTTGCACACGCCTCTCCTATTTTGCCAAAACCATGTTTGTTTGTGCCTGGGCAGCAGAAAATCTGTTCTGCAGTCTTGTCATAAATTCTCAAATAGAAAGGTTCAAAAGCCTTGGAAGATTGACTACATTTTGAGATGTTTTTATATAAATGATATAAAATTACTATAAAGGTAAAGCACTACGAGCTAATCTCATCCCACGAAACTTATCAAGGTTTGGGTTGTGCTGACGTTTCAAACAAATATTGAAATCCAGGGGTGCTTTTTTGATAAATCCTTTATAACGTACTTGATAAGGTCCTCGTACCCCTTCAGCGCAGACGTTCCTGTGCTGGAGCGGGATTGTGCTGCGTCACCGCTCTGAGCATTAACGATGCCGTCATCCACCTGGGGACTGGTACTTTGAGGTGCCCACGCAGGTAGAGAGGATGAAATGAAATGCAATGAAATGGAGTAAGTGCCGAAAACGTGCGTTTGCTTCCCGTGACAATGTGCCTCTTGTGGTTTTATACCGGGAATAAGCAATAATCAGGTTTTATAATCTAGTAAAGATGAAGTGTAACAAATTGCCTTCACGTTATGAAAATGTGAGTTTGTATTTGTTGCCACTGTAACTTGTTTACTTAACTACAATAAAATTATTTATTCAAGGTTGAATGTATTTATTTAAATTATTTTTTTTTCCTTATCAGTTTAGTAACAGAGCCTTGTAAAGGATCAATTAATTTTTATGACTGATAGCGAAAACTTTGGGGCTTTTGGTTTTGTTTTTTCCAAAATACTGCAGTGAAAGTGTGACCCAGTGAGATACACAGTGCGGTTTCTTTTAGTACCTTATTGCTCGTTATTAGCCTGCAGTAACGGGGAGCCCCGTAACTACACTGGATGTGGTGAGTGCCAGCGCTGACGCAGCTTTTCCCTCCAGCAGCTGCGTGGTTGGGTTTCCACATGGGAGGTAAGGACGGGATTGTACTGGACTTTCTGGGGGGAGTCGTCGGACTCCTCTGAGGAGAAGGACATCCCCGTGAGAAGTAATGGAAGCTCCTGCTGCTGTCTGCTGGAGGATTCAGTTGGGAGAAGTTCCTGTCTGTGCCGCAGCTGCTCCCCGGGCAGCGCCAGGCCCCGATTGGTGGCAGGGAGCGAGCTCTCGCCAGCCTCGTGGCTCCAGCGCTGCGCCCTCCAGCGAGACCTTTACCGGGGAGGCAGGAGGGCGGCTGGGGCCAACTGGGGAAGCCTTGGGGGGCAGCAACAGGGTCAGGGTGGCAGGAGGAGGGTGACCCACTGGTCTGGGGGCTCCCTTTCTCCCTTGTGCTTCCTAACGGGGGAGTGGTTTGTAATGCGCCTCAGAGTGAGGCCGTGCTCCCCCGCTGCCTTCCCCCGGTGTAAAGCACACGAGTTTACCAAAATAACCTCCAAATGCACTTTATTCTAGAGAAACCCATACAAACACCAACATGGATTTGTCATTTGTACTTTTTTGTAACCATTCATTTCAAACAACAGGTTAACTTCTGTACAACAGGAATTACTTTACACGTTAGTAAGGTTTGATTTTAAACCAGATGACTGCAAAATAATGCTCCGTAAGCTAGTGTTAGGAAATACGCCGTTTGCCAGAGCGGTTTGCCTGTAAACAAGAAGTTGAAAGAGGAGTTTGCTTTCACTTCGGAGACGGCTATTGGGTTTGTTGGGTTGCCGGAACACGGCTTTACTCAGAGGTGGTTCTGGGTTTGGGTGTTTTTTTTTGTGTGTCTGTGAAACAGTAACAGCGGATCGCGGAGAGGGAAGGTGTGCCAGGGGTTTGTGTGCTGACCCAAACCAACCTACCAAAAGAGCCACAATCACTTCATTACACGTCACATCACTTCGTGAGATCCACTGGATGGGTTACAAAGGCCCAGCATGACGGGTAATGGTTTACTACAGAGTGACGACGCTGCTAGGAGGCTTGAAGAAAAGGCAATAATCCTATTCCGGGCCGCAGGCTAAAGCTGCGGGCCCCGCTTCAACACTTAATCTCTAGAAATCATTAAAGCTATTGTAGCAAACAAGCAGTAGTACAAATACAGAGTAGGACTGATTTTTCATTTCTTCATCATATAAACACACACAGTGAAGTTCACAGGATCAGACCCACGCAAACAGATTATATTTTACAGCTTTTTTTTTTTTCAAGCAGAAATGTTGGGGGGGGTGGGGGTGTTTGTTTTTTCTTTCCTTTGTTTCTGCCTGTACAGAGGTTACTGTTGAACAAAACTGTCACAGTTCACTCAAATGCGCTGCCAGCAACCACCTGAAGTGGAACCGAATTGCTGAGGCACCTGTCTAGCCAGAAAGAGTAATCTGCTCATGCCCCTTCTTTAACATTAATTACTGTGCTTATTTATTTATTTTATTTAATTGATGCTGCTTTAAAATGTTAGGTTAAGAACGATAAAAATCAAGCCCTTAAGTACAGGTATTTCAAGCTTAAGTGCTACTCAAGCCATGGTCCACTCCTTCAGGACAGAGGGCAAGGCAGGTTACGGTTGGGGTGGGGTGTTTTTTTTTTTTAATTCCCAATTAAAATTAAACTTCCCACAATACATTGTGCCGGGCCGAGAACTGCTGAAAGTACTGCAACAGTGTAGTGCAGCTTCCTGAACAAAGCCATACATTCCATCAAATATAAAGTGTAAACTTAACAGCAAGTGTAAGACTTGAATTTAAAAATAAAAACTAAAATGCCGTCACAGTATGGGCTGGCGGCTCTCCCCGATACGCACGAGGGCCAAGGTGTGCCATCGCGTGGTGGGGAGGGCGCTGACCAGCAGGCAACGTATTTTTGCCTTTGCTTTTTTCCCACGCCAACGGGCGGCCCTGCCTCTGCCCGAGCGCGGTGAGCGTGTGCCGCGGGAGCGTGCCCGGTCCCAGCTTCCGGCAGCCTTTGCAACCAGCTGGGCCAGCGGCAGCGCGGCTGCTCCCCAGCTTCTGGTCTCCTCCGAAGCAGCAGCAGCAGCGTGGGGCAGGAAGTTTTCTGTGCGTTCCGCTGCCTGGGAGCCCCGGCTGCTTGCAGCCCCGCGCGCGCTTTCCGCTCTGCGCTCGGGCCACCTGTGCGGGTCCCAGCCCGGGCACCCTCACCGCTGCCACGGCCTGTCCCACGCCTCTGGGCCGCTGCCTGCGCCACACACCTCCGGCGGGAGGTCCCTTGGGAACCCTGGAAATGGTTTTCCTCTCCTCAGCGCCTCCCCCCAAATCTAAGGGCAGGCGGTGGCCTCGGTAAGTGCCTCCCTGTGACTGAAGCAGAGTCACAAACTGTTTCAGGTCGGTAGCAGAGCCAGCGCCACGGCTGCGCCCCCGGGGCTTTGCACGGCAGCCGCTGCACCAGCTGCCTCGGCAGCGCGGCCACACACCTGCTTTCTGGCCGGGCTCACTGCGGCCACCCACGCAAATACAATGGACACCTTCCTCCTAAACCTGGCGAGCCTCAAAAACCACCCCAGCAGGACTAAGGCAGCCAGTTACCCCTCCCCACCCTCACCCCTAGCTCTCATGTCTGCCTCAGTTTCTCATACGCAGTCAGAGATTACACCAGCCTTACCTATCGTTACACTAACCCTCTTTCGACAAAGTCTTTGTGTGGACAACCTGAAAAGAGCCCCACAAAATATGCTGGCTTCAGATTTGTGAGGTCCTTGTACCCGGATGGCCGCCAGGACTGCCAGCGCTGCTGCACGGGCCGGTCACGCGCCTGACTACAGGCTTGTGCACCAAAGTGCAGCCATCGCCAGCTGCTTCATTGACTCACCACGACGATCCGATGCGGAGCAGCCACACGGAGGTTTCACGTGTGACATTGCTCACAAGTGGTTCACAGCTTATTTAAGGATGGAAAGGTAGAAATGTAAACACAGACTGACGCCGGGCTAGCGCCTTTCTCCAAAAGCTCCCCCCCACTCGGTGGTTGGCTTCTCGTTGCACGTGGAATTTCTGACCTAAGGAAGAGACGTCCTGCCACGTGGCATTTGGCCTTCAAACCTCAGACCCACTTTTTCGGCTAAACACACTTGTCCTAAGTGTCACTTTGGTGCTGTTATTTGTCTTGGGTTTGGTTTGTTTGGTTGTTTTTTTCCCGAACAGGAACCAGCATACATTTGTCTGGAAGGAAGGAAACTGCAGCTGACCCATATTCTGAAGTCGGAGCTCAACCCGCAGTTTGCCAAGGCTGCTGAAAGGATGTGGCAAAACATCGGCTTTCTCTCTTAAAAAAAAAAAAAAGAGCTAAGCAACGTACGAGTTCACACGGCAACTCTGAACTTGCAGCGTGTTTTGTGCATCTCCTACGAGCTTGTTTCTAAGTAAGCGAGCCGAAAGCTTACTTAGGCACCATCTTTGAACCAAAGGGTGTGTGTGCTCAAGTACCTGAAAAACGCCGGCCCTGCCAACACTTTCGCTTTCACATGCCCACGTTTGGGTAAGTAATCCTGCCCGTACTTCATTCCCAAACGCAGATATTACTCGGAATGGTCAGAGTGGAGAAGAGTGTCCAAGTGTTTCAAACCCTGTACATACAGTCAGTCAAACCAGTTTGGGGAGCAGTAGCGCTTGTTTGAAATCCCCCACAGTGACGCTGTGAGTCAGTGCTCTGCTCAAAGCCATTTGCATTTTTTCTTTTCATCAAATAAGTCTTTTACTTGCTGGAGCTGTTTCTGGACTTCTTCAAACCCCCGTTCTCGCTCGAGTTTGCTGACAATCTGTTAACAATTAGCAAAAGAGAGAATCATTTTTTTTTAGTGCTTATTTTACTTGCTGTTTTTTAAAGCCTGTGTTTCTGCATTCCAACAACTACTGGCGGGGAAACAACCCCATCTGAATGCCTGCCTGAATGTAAACATTCTTTTCTGACTTTAACACTTTATTTTGGTAGTTTTCCTTTCAAGTCGTTACGATTACAGGATCTGCAACACTTCCACAAAAGAATGAGAGAGCCAAGCAAAAAAACCCCAAACAAATCCAACACATGTTCATCTCTTGAAGCGCGAGGCAAGGCCAGCACTCCGGTTTTACCCCAGAGAGGATTTACAAACGGTGTTTTATTTCTCTTCCTCTGCCCTATAAACTGAGGGCAAGAAACTGCCTCTCTTCTTCTAACTGGCCCACTTGGCACCGGCCCAGGCGATAGGAAGGAGCATTACTGCTGTCTGAAAAACTCTTTGCTGCCAACTCTACAAAGCAACTGAGGGCTCAGCAAGCAATGAATGAGGTTTAGCCGCTCCCAGTCAAAAGCCAGAGGGGAAGAGCAGAGGGAGCGTTTCCTTCTAAGGACGGGGTAAGTTTAGCCAGTATTAGCTTCAAAAGAGCAAAAATGGGCGCTGAGATTAGAAAGTATTCTCAGGTCTCCTCTGTCAACCATTTTAATGAGCTTAAGACAGTGTAGCGCCATTCCGAGCATCATCCCAAGCTTCTTTTAAGAGGCAGCGATCTGATGCCGAGCCCAGATAATTTGGGATGTTAGAGAGCAGAAGCGGTAAGCTGGCTAACGGGTGGCTGCCAGCGATGATTACAGGGAGGCTGATGCTGTGCTGCTGGGGATGAAAGAGAGAAAGGTCTGGTTGCTGGGAGACCCAGACAACCCGCTGGAAGCGGGAAGGAGCCCTTCAGGCAACACACCCAGCTGGCTCTTATCTGCCGCCCTGCGCAGGCAGCCGCAGCCTCCCTTAAGGATGCTGAGCAAAATGGAGTGGAGAATCCTGTCAGGCAAAGCGCAGGGCAGGGATTTTCTTACACAGCAGCTTAGAGGCAGCCTGTGCTAAGCGCTCTCCGTTGAGAAAAGGTTTCTTTTGTTAGCAATAGCAGGGACTGGACGCTAGAGCTTCTTTTCTTTCAGAGAAAGACGATTAGAGCGGAGCGTAGAGGGCTGTGATGGGAAAGGAGCAGACACCTCTTGCTGTAAGGCTGAGCGTGCTCCGCTGAGGTGTCTGTAGTGCCTGTTAAATCGAGGTGCCTGGTGCTACAGTCTAATCTGACTTCTGCATCTCCAGGGAAATGAAGTGCGTGCACAGGAGCTGTGACAGGCACTAGCACATACTCTGCCAACACGATAAAACAAGGAACTTTCTCAAAACTGCGGGGAGAATTTTGTGGCTGCTGTCTCTCTGAAATACGGTGGTGACAGTAAGGGTCCATTTTCAAACTTTTGGCCTGTGAACCCCCGAGAGGCAGAGGCTCCATCCGCCCCGGGGACCGCACTGCTCTGGCCCACGCAGCTCAGCAGGAGGAGCAGCCACGGCCACGTCACCGAGGGGCTGGCTGTCTCCGGAGGGGCAGCCTGCAAGTGGCAGGCCAGGGCAGCCCTTGGTTACTCTGTCAAACCCAACTTTCAAGCCCGAGGTGGGCAGGTAACATGAAGGGGTTAAGCAGGAACAGCAGACGTGCTTACCTCATCATAATACTTCACTATGTATCTGTAGATTTCACTCAAGGCCACTTTCTCATTGAATTCATTTTCATGTTTCTAAAACAGACAACAGTTCTGGTCAGACAGTTCTCCTTTTTGAAAGGTTAACATGAAAGTAAATGAATTTCCCACTTCTCAACTGTACCTTAGATTCCTGAGTTAGAAATTCTTCAACCTCTGAAGTGGTCAATGGAGGCAGATCCCTGATGGCTTTGTAGTATGCTTTCACCTCCTTCTTGTACAGTGGAATGTCCTTGGCGTAGAGCAGTTTATTTGTTGGTGCTTCCTTAAAAGAAAATATTTGAAGCCTTGTCAATTTTCACAGCACAGATTTCCTAAGGTTCCACCTCCACACAGTTAATTGCATCTCATTGTGTCTGTTCTCTGTGTGACTCATGTCTCTTTGCAGTGCTAATATGCAAGGAATCAAGGTTATGAAATAAAGATGAAGAGCAGACGCAGGACCTCAGTAACGGTGCACTGTGTTTCATGACAGTTGCCATGTAATTATTTCTGTTGGAGTCAGGAGTGATGAACATTCGTCCCTTAGATAAATGTTTTCTCTCTTACTTCCTCCTCACCCCTCCCTGGACCTGAAAGGTTGTGAAAGCTGAACCAAAGGGCTTGAGATCAGAACCCAATTTACATACAGGATACAGCAGCGCTGTGGAAAGTTCCCCCACGGGGACATGCCAGCGAGGCTTGCTAGATCCCGTCCCGGCAGAGGTTCCCCTAAAACTCTTTGGTCCCTCCAACTCCTTTCACTCAGGGGTTGGGGGGCAGGGAGAGCTGACTGCCAGGCATGCACAGCCAAGGGGATTTATTTTTTCTCCCCAGGGCTTCAACAACCCGGGTCAGCACTGACCTACCAGGCAGCTTTAGGCTCATCCGAGGAAATAAACGCTGATGTTGGTGGTAGGAGCCGAAGCCCCACCTGGAAGCCATGTTTTCAGAATGCACAAGTGGGGGCTGGTAGTTTCCTGTCACTGCTCTCGTTTAAATTCTGGGCAATAAATGATACAACCATGTGATATCTTGTCACTATGGTTTCCACTGTGTGATGAAATGATTTGTTTTCTAAGTGGCTAAAGAATGTTTTAAGATAAAAGGCTAAAAATCGTGACAGTAAATACATTTTGGTACTGAAAGGCCACAAGATGTTTACTGCACTGCAGACCTTTATCACGTTTCAGCATCCCTTTCCAAACAGCTAAGGGAAGCCGTTGTATCTACAGCACTTCACAATGGACGTTAAACATAGAAACCCAACAGACCATGCTCATTTGCAGTTCTTCCATCAAGTAACTGATGTGATTAGTTTTAATTCACCACACTTCACTCCGAAAATAAGATAAATAAGCCCATTATTTGTTATTTACCTTTAACAGATGAGCAGTTGGTTCAGATCACACGGGAAATTAGTCCATTTTATAAACATTTTTTTTAGGCTAAAAAAAAATCTCTAGCTTGTTTTTTCTTGGTAGTGTGAGCCTGAACAAATGCTTCCTGCTTTGGTACAAAGAAAAGGAAAATATCCTTGGGAAAAAATGAAGTATTTCTGATCCCCAGAGTTCTGGACACTGTACTAAAGAGCTTTTGAATGTAAGATTTCTGGACTTGCTACTCCAGTAAATAATTTTGCATATAAAAAGGGAGCAGCTAATACATTTGAAAGGAACTGTTTCAAACTTCAGAGCTCTTTCAAGTGTTCTTACAGCTCCCAGTAGCTTACTACATGTGTTTTCTGCACACCAGTGCATGGCAGACAAAATTTGGACTACTTATCAAATAATGTTAATACTTTTAAGGCCTTTTTAAAAAAAAATTACTTCAAACTTCATTAAAATCTTACAATTTCCACCCTCTTCCACATATTCTACAAACACACACTGTGCAGAAACTAACTGCAGAGAAGACTGTGAGACAGAGCAACAAGGAATGGAAACTCAGCTTAACTAATTAATTTTGCCCCCAATATCAGCAGATCCAGGAGCTCACCCCTAAATCATTATACAGTTGAAAAAAGACACTGGTTGAGAAGTTCACAGAAGACTGTCAGGGCACCATTACCTTCCCCAGCGTCTGTTCCGCCAGAGAAAAGGCATCCATGAAAGCTTGTGCGATTACAGACAAACAGCCATCTATATGTGACGTCTTCTTAATATCAAAGACAAATTGGGGATTCTTCAGTATGTTCACCCAGAAGCGAAGAGGAAGACTAGACAGAGAAAGAACAAGCATCTTTAAAATGAACCACTCGGGTAGCACAACTGCTTTCAAGGGGTAGTTTAATCGTGCCGCACTCATGGGAAGAAGCACATTTCTGGCCTGCTTATTCACGTTCAAAAAAGGGATCAGGGAACAAAGGCTACAGAGCAAACACATCAGTCAGTCACCTCCTCATCTTCAAATAATGCTCTCAACCTGCAGATATTTCTTTCCGAGCACGAAGTCAGTATGAAGACTCAGAACTCCCGGAAGCTATGCTGGTTTGTATCAGTATCCAATCAATACACTAAAATTACTGGAACCCACAAAGCCAAACCACACCTTCACCCATCTGTGCCAAAATCTTAATTCCTCTGATCCCAGGTGACCTGTTGCATCTTTGCAACTGCATTTCCAGAAGGTGCACACGCTCCTGTGCATATCGTATGGGCATACCTGTTGGTCTTCCAGATATGGACCACATCCGGCTCAGTGATTTTTTTGCTCTCAGCCTGGGCATCCAGAAAGTCAAAAAAGTACTTGATGGCAACAGGTGCTTTGTTGTTGGGTAAACTCCAAATACTCCTGAAGAGCTTTTCAACAACGGAATGAATTGCAACCTGAAAAGTAAGAAAATGAACGGTGCTGTTACTGCACAAGAATAGGATTTCTTGTCTTAGAGAGCTGAGCGTGCCCCAAGGCAACCACACGCAGAAACTGCACTGCACCTGTGGCAAGCATCTAGGCCACAGGTTATTGGCAAACAAGACCATCAATAACAAAAATGAAACTGCAAATACTCTGTAATGCGCGGCTTTCAAATGTCACGTGTTTTATCACTTTACCAACAGGAGAATTGTGGTGAACTTCGTGATAAATCGTAGGTGGAAGGAATCACGCGTTGAGTTTCCTGAACAAAGACAACATCAACTCTTCAGATACTGTTGGCACCGTTGCTAAAGGCATTTCGAACTCACGACTGGAAGTAAGAGGGAGACGAGCAAAAGGAGTTTAACCAGTTTTCTAGGGCACTGGTCTTCATGGTGCCATCTGAGCCACACGCTGAACATGTGTTCTTCAATACTTCACAGCCAAGCGACTGTGGCACTTGATCTAATTCTAGGATAACAGCTTTGAGTGGCATATGAAGACACTAATATTAGACAGAAGAACTGAAAACTGGGTATTTCTGATACAGAAGTGAAGCTGTTTGACTCGCAAAAGCAAGGGCTTGGTTTCTGATGGACTCGCTGACATCACCACAGAGTATGCGCAAGGAGAGGCAAACAAAGCAAAACACTGTTTTGTGCTTTTTTTCCTCACATCTGTTTCTGAAGCTCAGCTCAGCCCAATCTTCTCTCAACAAGAAGGATTTAAATGTATCCCGGGGCCTTGATGCGTTACTGGCCAGTTCACTTCACGCGGCAAACTCTACAATTGCTTCTGTGTGTGTGTGTATAGGTGAGAGAAAGAGAGGGAGGGAGACACGGTTCAATGCAATTTCCTTTAGTGCATGGTGTATCATGGGTGGAATTTCAGAGTGAAGGATATCACAGCACTGTTGTTCAGAGCACTGTCCTACTTTGGAGGAGATCATTAATTTAAAGCCCTTTAAAAGGATTGCTTCTTAAGAGCCTGATCTTTTCTTTTGTACTTCAGTCTTTCACTGTAAGATATTACTGGTCTACTCCAGCAGTTCCTAAGGGCTTATGTTAGTTTCCACAGCTAATGAGAAATGACCAGTCTTCATTCTCACTTTGGGTAGTGTCCCAAATTACTTCAGATGCTATCAACAATCTAATTTAATAATGATTGATAGGTTTTTAAATGCAAGAAGGCCATAATCATCATCCCTTCAGGCCTCTTGTATTGCACAGCTCTCAGTGTTGTGCACTGATTAATATTTTAAGTAATATGCTGTTGCAAAGAGCTTTATAACCCATTTGAGTAAGTCAGAAACAAGATGACATTACCGGAGGGAGTGAGCAGGGCTTATTCCTAAGGAATGTGCACTGTATAAATTAGGTAATCATATTATAAATCCTAAGGACCTTGTTTTTAAAATTAATCTAGTTATTTTGGATGTTTAATTTGAGACCCTACAAGATCATTTCATTTCATGGGCAGTATTTTGTGAAACTCAGGCCTTGGAAGTTGTCTCTAAGCTGGGCAAACTCTAGTATAGAGTGAGGAGATCGCTGACAGAAAACTCTCTCTCCAGAAGGGATCATTCGCGCTCCGGGGGACTCAGTGGCAAAACTTGCTTTCTATAAGCTCAATAATTACCTTTTTTCTTCAACCTGAGAAGAAAGGTTGTGCTTACGGAGGAGATAGAGAGTGTGAGTAATAGAAAATCCTTGAACTCTAGCGTTTGAAAACTTGCAGTGTGGCCATCTTTGCAAATGGTCATAATCCGTAGTTGACACAGTGACTTTCATAGGCAGCATTTAATTTTTGATACACATGCAGGAAGCCTGCATAATTTCTGCTTTAATTTCTGTTTCTGTTGTGCCACACTAGCCAAGCTTAACATCAGCCCTCCCCCAAAATAAGGCCTTTACATTTTACCTTGGTCGAGAGAAGCTTTGTCAGATACATTTCTTTCACTTTGAATTTTTGCTTTCCTTTGTGACCCGCTCCTTTCACATCTTTGTTTGCTTCAGTGTCTGGTAAAATCTGTTGTGAAGAGATTAGAGAGACTACACAGATACAAATACAGCTCGGTATTAAACCTACCACTTAACAGCATAATGACCGAACTCACCAAATGACAGTATTCATCTGAGTAGTCCACATCTAAACAACAGAAAGCAGAGAGCAAACAGGCATTAATGAAATGCACAGCTACAAGCTTGTGAATTCTGCTGGGCTCTGGGCTGTGCAGCGGGGTGCACGTCAAGGTGCCAAGCAAGCAGGCTTGGTGTCACGCTTTCCCGCCTGCAGCGTGGGGGAAGCCTCTGAGAAACGCACAGGGCCTGGCTCACCTCCCCAGTGCCAACCTGTAGCTCGGACCACTACGCTAGGGCATCACCTGCTGCTGCTGGGGTAAGCTGGCAGCAAATCACAGCTCCTCTGAGAGGGGGACGACAGACAGCAGAGGAGATGGTTGCATCGGTTTAGTCTCTGTTACGAGCACTCAGCACAGGCGGGCTGAGGTCAGGCTTGAAGGCAGTGGCTGAGAACGGACAACCCTGTTCTTGCCGAGGGACACAGCAATGCCATCCCAGTGACCTGCACCTCAAGGACACATCTCTCCTAAGTTGAGACGTTCACTTTGATGGTGAGGTGAATCACACACTGGGAGCGTCTTCTTCTCACCAGGATCTACAGAAAGTCCACCTGCCCTGAGGCACCAGCTGGGCTGGAGCAACCTGCATCACAGGGGTAGATGTGATGAACTGACCCCTTGTAAGCACCCTTTAACTCCTGCCCTGCTGGTGAGACAGCCAAGTAAAAGCTTTCAGAAACAGCCAAGAGAATAAGGACAATTCTAAAACTGCAGGTTTTTGTTATGCCTTTCTCTGGACAGTGCACTACTGTGTCCGTGATGCACAATGCCAGGGACCAGAGCAGGGCGTGTTCCCTGTGTTGCTCTCACCAGTCAGCACGTTGTGTCACTCGGGCCTCCCTGCCCTCGTTTCCTGCCTATGAGTGTGTATCTTTAAGCACATTCATTTGCCAAGGACTGTAAGTCCTTCTGTTCTCCTTTCCTTTCCCTTCTTCCCTCCTCCTAGGCCCACTGTGCCTGTCCCAGGCCAAGAGCCAGGGTAACACTGCTTCTTCATTTGGCTCAGCTATATCAAAATGCCAAGTTTTCTGACCTCCTGCTGACCAAGATGCAACCTGTCACAGCTCAGCTCTCTGCATTCCCAGCCATCACCCACGAAAGATTAACCAGACTGCAGTTCCTTTGTTACCTGATCGGGTATTCGTCTTCTTTTTAAAGACTTTTATGGTTGCTCCGTTTGAAATCTGAAAGCGAAAAACAAACATAGCTTGCTGAAACAAAAAGGGTCCACAATTCACAACACCCTCAGTTTCATTTCTTCTGTCCTTAAGTCGATGGCAGCAGCACAGGAGTGTGCCAGGCCACTCTGTTCTCAGCAGGGTGTGCTGGGTACTCAGCAGGTAGCTAGGGATGGGCTTTCGGGCACAGGCAGCAGCTGCAGTTTGTCAGCCTTACCTGGCAAGGTGGGAAGGCAGCGCTTACTGACAATCCAACCTTTAATGTCTTTCCCTTTCTTTCATTTTTTCTGGTTCAGCTCTGATCTGGACATTTCCGTTTTCCTCTACAGCTTTGTGCTGCTTCTTGCACCCACCTTTCTACAGATTGCCCGGGCTGAATCCCCTCCCTGCATCCCCTCGCTGCGATGCAATATAATCTTACGGGAAGGTGAGACAAGGAGGAAACACGGGGATGACTTCTCTTCTGGCCCCCTTTCTTCCAGCTCAGCCCGCTCCACCGCTTTCTCCCCACCCCCTACAGAAGGGCCATGTTGAAGGTCTCGCCTGGCGCTCCCATGAACTATTTTCAAACTTCAGTTCCCAAAGTCAGCAAAATATTTAGGCCCCGGGAACTGTAAGGTCAAGATCCACATCTGGCCACCTTGGGATTTCTAAGAAGAGTCTTCCCCCCTCCTTTCCTAAATTTATAGTGCTGCCAGGATAGTAACTATTATCTTTAAAAGAAACTGGCAAGTCAAGCTTTTATTGTCACAGAGCAACTCAAAACCAGCTCCCACTGAGGAGAACACCACTGCTCTGCTGTCAAGTGCTGGGTCTTGCCAAGTGCTAGTGTACTCCCTCTATAATTACAAAAACAACTGGCCAGTTCTAGGAAGGGATCTCTGCCAGAATAATTTATGTGGAGTTTTTTTTATACCTTGGCAGCCAGCCTGGTGTGAGAAACCAGTTTAAACATTAAGATACTCTATCAAAAGCTGTGTCTTGCGCCAAAGAAATCTGCACTTACACTTGCTCCTAGAAAGTAAACACAATCTATTTTATAAATATGATTTTTTTTGCAGGGTTTCCATATATCATACAGTGTTTAATAGCTCTTTCAGATAGCACAGAGCACTTTAAAACCACGCTACAAGTGGGAACAAGTGCTCTAAGGCTAGCTTGTGGGGCGACACAAACACCCAGAGAGAACAAGAGTCCTCCTACGCGGCCCTGAAGCTAGGTAAACAGGAACAGGGCTACCCAGCAGCTTACTCCCTCCCAGAGTGGCATGGGCAATGCCTCTCCAAGAAGCAAGAGAGCAGCTCAATGCTGAAATGTGTCAGCTCCTGTCCTGTGGGAGACAGACACAGCTCGGAGGGAGAACTGTGCTCCCCTCCAGGAACCAGAGGCATTGTGCAGTGCAGCCGTGATCCAAGCCCCCACTTCGCATTTTATTTCTGGGACAAACGCTTTTAGCGCTGAGCAGAATGTGTTTTCCCCTCCTTACCATTACTGTACTGGCCATACTTGCTGTTTCTTTCAGATCAATTACAAAAAATAAAAAGTCCTTCTTTTTGGGTCCTGCTGGCTAAATCACTTTTCACAGTGGACTGCTGCCTGGGCACCTCAAACATCTTCACTTTGTCAGGTGCATTACTGAGGGGGACAAACAGGGAGGAGGACATCTGTTCAGATCCACACAACACGGTGCACAGCTACTTGGCAAAACAGAAGATGTAGTCCTGTGGCTCTACACCTCTTCCTTGTTCTCCAGGCCTCCTGTCCTCCCTATAACCAGTTCTGGTCACATGTTCAGATCATACATTCAGATTCGCTCTTTGGGGCTGTGCCTGCTCCTGGAAGGTATGATGCTGATACAGGTTGAGAAATTTGAGATCTGTGACTGGACAGCAGATCTGAAAGCAGTTCTCTAGCTTTCTTCTTACGTGGGCAATAGGACACCATGATAATCAGAAACTTTCTTGTCAAGGCTTGTGGGTATTCTCATGCAAACAATAGCTCAGATCTCATAAATAGTCACATCAATAACCCTACCAGAAGCAAAAAATTAGAGCAAAAGCGCACATGTATCAGAGACACACGAAAGTCTAGTAAGAGTACAATGCATTCTTCTCCTTTCAGAAACACCTCCCAAAAATGCAAACATCGCCAACTTTCACATTTTAAAAATCAGTGTAGAAACTAAGTCTGCTTTTTCAAGAGAGGTTGGTGATTCTGAGTCCTTTACAACATGACCCTCACGCTCCAGTATCTTAAGAAGATTTGTCAGTACTTCCCAGTTTCAAAAATCTGCTTACTTTCTAGTTTTTAAGGCTGACAAACAAACAAACCAACCAACCAATGAAAATCCAGGCTTGCCATAAAGCTCTCGGCACTCTTGAAATGTAAGCTGGAATTCCTCAGGCAACGTGACTGCCCTCACACTGTGCATGCGGTGTTCCCTTTTCTTGCTAACTAGACACCTTTGCATCCCTTATTGCATTAATATGCATACAAGAAAATAAACTAGATATGCTAATGACTGATACCTGCCACTAAGCTTCTGCCTAAAATGTACATTATTTCGACAGTGTCAGGAAAAAAGTGAACTAAAATATCTAAGAGAGATACCCAGCACAATTTCCATAAGGCAGCTGCTCAGCTATAATTAGTGTAGTTACAGCTTTGCAAAAACAATCCTCCAACCTAACTTGCATGTGCCTGCAGAAACCTCAGATGAAAACAAGGGCTGGGATGAAGATCCCCAGGGATAACAGTGACCAACTGGAGCAGATTCATTTGCCATGAGGTATGGCACCCATGAGCCGTGGCACGCCATGAGCTCAGGAAGTGCAAACAGCTGCAAGGTAAAATTAGAGAGCACTTGCAATAGCTGCCTGCAGTAAAGACAGCGGGGACATCAGACAGAAATTCAAATATCTAATCAGATCCAAATCTACATTGACCTTTGCTGCATAGACTCTGACCGCAGCACTACACTGTCCTAATTTGTACAAAATCATGACAAGTGCAGTGAAGTCCCATGCTAATCTACAGACAAGATCCAAGTGCAGCACAGGAAAAGCTGTATTTAAGACACTGGATGGTGACTCAGGACATGTGGGTCCGCTGCTGCCTCCCCAGTGCCTACAGAAATCTGAAAACGACTCCAAATGAGCTTGCTCCAGATCTGCGCAGCCTTGTGCTGTGCTCAAGCTATGGAGTCCTGCTAGGAGTCCTTGTTCCTCTCTGTGGATGGCATTTGCTCATGCAGACAGCAACATGCTCAGGGCTGGCTTAGGTTTCTCAGCACTGCATGACACAGACCTACTGTCATCAGCAAAAATTCTAAATAAATAAAATTTGATTGTCGTGTTAAGAGCCAGACTTTCAAATTCAACAAGGCGTGAAGAAAACTCAGTAAAAGCACTCAGCATACTAACTTAATTTCCAAAATCTATCTGTAAGTATCAAAATGTGAGCTACCATACCACCTGAAGCCAATCTTCTGCTGCACATCCTACCACAGCCTCTCACTCTCTGCTCTGACTAGTGTCAGCGGAAACTCCTTAGACAGGCAATGCTGCTCACTATGCTCTTGCAATGTGCTACGCCCAGAAGGGCTCTGCCACCAGCTGTGGCCCTGTGTGCTGTTGCAATGATGGACAGATCACTGCAGCACAGAAAAGGACTGGTTTACAGGTGCAACTGGAACTGGAGGATAAAAACTAGGGTACAAGTGGTGCCAGTTGATGGAAGTAGAAACAGAGAAAAGGGAAGGTCTCAAGAGAAAAGTCAGCAAACTCGTCAGTCCTTTTTATCCTCACTCTCAATGAGCTTTCACAAGTATCATATCCACCTGCTCAGATAATCAAAATATGAGGTGGGAAGAAGTAAACAATTGCTCTTGGTGCAACAAAACCCCAGCAGCAGAGACTAGAAAAGACTCAAGGCAATGTTCATAGTTGGAAATCAGATGCTCTTTTAACTGAAATGCTCAACTGAAGTGACAGTTTACCTGGTGTGCTTGAACCAAGTAACCCTGCAACAAGCAAACCTCTGAAAAGTAACAGAAAACATACGAATCATTGGCAGGAAAGCTGTGTCACACATTTCTTTCCTTCTGTTGATGATGCTCAGCTATCTGTTCAAGATTTTGATCAATCAAGATACTTCTGTGCAGAAAGCATTTCGGAGCTGGGGAGAAACTGCTTCTTGATTCACTGGTATGGCTTCCATGCTTACCTCGTAATGACCGATGGTATTTAGCTTCCTGATGCCATCCTCGATCACCTCTGAGGAACCATCAATATCTAACAATTCCCTTTGCTGCTCCTCAGACACAAGTTCTGCAGTACGACAGCAAGAGAAAACAATTACATCCAAACGGCATTCTCATCATACAGATGCTTGTGAAGAAAAGCCACGCAGCATTATATTTGGACCAGTGGCTCCCAACTGAGTTCTGTTTCTCTCTGTCCTTGTGCTAGCTCATGTGAGAGTGGTTTTGCACTCCCACACTAGAGGTTCCTTTCCTGAGGTGACAACCTGCATGGCTTCCATTACTGCAGGCTATTGGTGCTTCACTCTGTGTTGGTCAAGGCAGAGTTTTTGGAGGTGCTTTTACCTAATCCAGCTATTCTGTTGCCCAAGCGTGCCCTGGTGTTATGGCCACATTGGAACTAGAAGAAAGGTTTCACAAGCCACTTCTGAAAGAGATCACCAAAAGGAGCTGTACAACACTGACATAGTATTTGTGAAGTGTGGTCAGGTGCTGGCGGTGGGTCTAACCATCAGATATGAGAGTAAATTATCATCGCTTCCCAACATAGTGTCTGAGAAGGTGAGGAAATATCAGCATCTCAGGGAGCAAGCTAGGAGGTGACAAATGCCAACAGTGTAGGGTTCATTGGATTTCCTATTGGAGCACGTGGTAGCAACTGCAGGCTTTTACCTGACCTTTGGCTTTTGAAAACCCAACAGGAAAAGGCAGCTCGACTCATCTGCTCGAATGGCCTTATTTACATCTATAGATATTGTACATATCTTTATGAGTCACATGGAAAATATTATATAAACCTAATCTGACTGTAAATAAACTACATTTGCTGGGTTCTCCTGATCATGGGAAATGTAGGCCTGTTGGAAGGAAGGATGGTGGGAGAGATAGCAGGTAGGGACTAAAGTACTTGGTAATCGTGATGTGTCATCTTACCCGCTGACAAAATTTATCAATCAGCTCTACTTAGTTGGACAGGTCACCTCACTTAACCCAGAAAAAGAACATATAAATTACATGTGTTCAATAAGTAAAATGTGTTTGTTAACTGCAGATGTAGTTTCAGTGTTCTAACTGGTGGCATAAATGATCTAGTATTTGCCCAGGAATTCCTTACAAAAGCTATGTTCTGCCTAAATGCTAAAAAAAAATAATAAATCAAAGCCAAAGGTAGGAATTCCTAAAAAAGAAACTCCACAGACAGACTAGTGAACTCCATGAAAATATAACACAGTGACACGCTCTTACCAAGACCAATTTCATCCAGCTGAAGACCATAGAGAAAGCCATTCTTATTAAAGAAAGCCTGAAGGCTCTTTTCCTTGGCTTGGCCTATGGTGTCGCAGTCCAGAACATTAACCTGAAGAGTTTGACAGGCATCTCCACTCTCATTTTCTGGGATTTTCTCAAAGACAACGTTCACTGTCTGGGGAAAGAAACACATGTTATTCTGACTTACAGGGAACACCTGGCCTGGGACACCTAAACTCCTGACAGCAAAACTGAGAGTTTTTCAGCATATTTATTATTAAAGCTATTCTGAATAGACATTATTTGAAGGGATTATACAGTGAAGCATTTAGAACGCCACATGACCGAAGAATCAAAGATATCTAGCTATATATTTCCAAAAGTGTATTTTGTGTTCTGCTTTTGTGCAAATCTATTACAGTGAATTACAAAAAAAAAGACAAGCTACTAGGAAAAAATTACAATGCATGTTCTAAAAAATGCAGATCTTTTATTTAAAATTAATGCCTTAAAGCAAAACTGTAAGCTCCCAGAGATCTGATAAGGTTGCTAAGTAAGTCGCCATGGTAAGCCTGACTGATTTGGAGTGGATAGGAAGCAGTGTTAAATTGCGTTTTTACACCAGCAGATTATGCCAAGTACCTTACAACGTACAAAAAGAACACACCTCCCCTGCAGACATCAGAGTCTGTCTGCATACAGCTGTGTTGCCAGAGGCAGCAGAGACAGGGCTGCTGCAGAAGCAGAGGAAAGGGAAAGCATGCTGCAGCAGATAGAACCCAAAGCGGTCCAGAGCTGCACAGAAAAGCATGATTTATTCTGTTAGTTATTACTCCAGGTCAAACACCCACAAAACCTGCCCAGTTAAAACAGCCCTGCCCTTTAGCTCACAGCTCCTCTTAGCTGGGACACAGCTCATCTGCTGGGCTGCACACCAGGCGAGTACGGGCTAGAGGGAGGTGCCAATGAGACTGGGTGCCCATCTCCAGGAAACGTGTTTAGTCAGGTTGTATTTCTGGCCAGGTCAGGCAGATCAACCGCTTCCAAAAGGCAGGGAAAAGGGATAAGCACAGGATTGCTAATCCTGAGTGATAACAGCACACATCCCAGTGCCGCAGCCACTCCTTGCAGAGACATCACAGTTGAGCGACATGGATACAGGCGTTCTGCTGCAGATGTCTCGGGACAGAATGAAAAGTTTTAGGGGCCAGCACTTGACTACAAGTGGCATAGAAAAATCTTCATACTCAAACCATTCTGGCTGTTGGACATTTCTGGTATAATACATATCTTTTGACTGAAATGGGAGCACTGCAGGCGTGGCTCAGTGAAGGACTGACTGTTAAAAGAGGAAGCAACTAAATTTTATTTTTTTTTCCTTGCTGTCACGTGAAGTAAAGACTTCTGGCCAGGTTGCTACAGGGACAACTTTTCTCTCTTCTTAGAGAAATGGGTAGTTATTAATAGTTAGAATGCTGTTTTCTGCTTTATTACCCAGCAGGAGTGGAAATTATGACACAGCGGTGGTGAAAAAAAGTAGTTCAATGAGACATAAATTAACTTCACTGTTTCTACAGAAATCAAAAGAGCAAAACAGGTTTGCAAAACTACGAAGATCAGGATTTAATGGAGACTAGGATGTAACTGACGTAATGGAGAATAACTTCATCAGGACACCGAGATGTTTAATTGTGAGGAAAATAAGTCCATGGAAAGGACAGACGGAATAGAATAGGAGGAGATGCAGGAATGGTGCCTGCAGAAGGAGAAGCAGACTGGATGCCATGCCTCGGGTCGGGATTTCATGCGGAAAATTAGTAAAAAATATATTGGCACAGGAATGAGGGAGTCATGCTTGGCTAGGCCCACAGACCAACTGAACAGACAACAGTCCTGTCCTTGACTTTGACTACCCTGAGGTCATAGTCTTGCAGAATAAAAATGTGGACTAACTGTATTTTGTCTTTGGAAAACTCATTTTAATCAAAGTCTTTGTCTCTTCCAGTCCATTCAGTGAAATTTCAGGAGCAGTTACTCACTCTTTAACTGTTGCTGATTTGTCTTTATGTCTTTGGAAGCATTCCTTCCTTTAGTTGATCCTTTCCTCCTAACATTATTCCTACACTGCAATATTCATGTTTCTGCTTCTCCTTCATTTCCTCTTTCAGGCTGTCAAAAGAAACTGTCTTTTTCTCTGCTGCATTTCCTTTTTAGCACATGCTCTCACACAGAGTGCACATAAATGTGCAGCCTCTTCAGTTATTAGCATATAAGAGTCCTCCCATCCTAGCTCAACTCATTGTAGGACAACAGGACTGCAAAAAGAGAGTAGTAGTCCTTTACGTAGGTGGAATACGAGTCATCTATGAACTCCTTAATTGAAAGTATTCGCAATGTGAGGATAATAACAACACCTTATGACTCAAAGAAGTGGTCACACGGGAAGAAATATTTAAACACATGAAAGTCTCTAAACCAAGAGAGCCAGACAGTTTTGCTGATATGATTTCCTGCAGAAGTTAATCTGCAGAAGTTAATCTTAAGTGATGAAGCAATTGATGGGGAGCTAGAAAAGCCAATTATTATTATGTCTTCTCTCTGTAGCTGAAGTTTTCGTAAATCAGATTCAACCTGTCTGACAGCACAATCTCTGGCTTTAGAAACCATTAATCAGAAGCTGACAGTCACAATCACTGCATTTAGACACAAAGTGCAGAACTGGAGAAAGAATCAGAGATGACCGTAAAATTATGAAAGCCCTTTTGTGATCAGCTCTGAAGGTCAGGAAACATTTATGAGAAATCACAGGAGGATACATGGAAGTCACAAGAAAACATCACTAGGCCTTTTTCTAAGCTCTCTCACTTTGCAAAGGAAACAAAAATACAAGATAACTTAGGGAAAGAGTCAGGAAGAAATTACAGGACGTGTGGTTCAGCCTAGTAATATCTAGAGTTGAGACTTCATGCACTAGAAATTAGTGGTTAGCAACACAAAGTCACGGTACTCTTCAGCAAAGGCTTAACACAGGTTGCAAGAATTGTTGAAGGCTACTACTTAAGCAGAACAAGGCAAGTGCCTGCAACTACTTGTACAGGACCTGGCTTGGAACCTAGCTAAAAGACAGGAACAAATTTTAAAAACATGTTTTCACTCATGCAGTGACAGTAATAATGGCATTTGAAGACAATGTTTACAGATGGTTTTTCAGATCTGCAGTTTTCTTGAAAATTAATTTCAAACAATGAATTATTTAGTAAAGATATTAATAACCATAGCAGATAATACATGAGATGTGGTTTAATAAAGAAATGTGATAATACCATGTTTTCTTAGAAGTAAAGAAAAAAATTCAAGGGCTCTTATTCATTACCCTGTTCTCTATTCAGTTATGTATCTGAACAAAGCATATTTCCATTTATCAGACTGAAAAAAACCAAGAAAACCTTGTGATTGGCAAAAGTTAGACAATTACGTAAAGCAAATAGCACCATGAGGTACAGCACAATGAAACTGCCTTAAACCCACACCCTTGTCTCCCAGACTACAAAAAGCAATAAACAGAAACAATCAGATTGTGTGATCCTTCTGTAGCAGCCAGAGCAGTTACTCATGAAGGGGTTATAGAACAGTTAACAAATTGGCATAGAAAATGTTACAGGCATTAAATCTAGGCTAGAGAAGCACTATGCAAAGCCAGGGTACTTTCAGTGCTACAGCATGGTACTCAATCTGCATGTAATTCAGAATACTCTCCTGCAACCAACATCTGCACCATTCGCTTCCTAGCAAGGGCTGCTGTGTCCTTTTCCGCTGATGAAAATCCCCATATGTCACATGCTTTTAACAGCTTCCTTATCTCTCACGAAGTGTGCCTAATAATACCACAACCATGGCATCTTATTAGGAAATTGGGTTCCCTGTCTCTGCTTTACCCCCTTACAGCCCTCCCACTTACTTTAACACCCTTCTTTTAACTCGTAAGGCAGTTGAACACTTTAAACAACCTTCCATCACGTGGCTTTGCTTCTCTTTCAATAAAAGGCTGTTGGCTGAACAGGTGAATCAGATCATTTCTTCCCATCTAAAAATGCAAGCTCACTTCAGCAAAGAATTCAACAGCCCAAATCCCTTTCTTAAAATAAGCAGTGACTATTCAAAAGAAGTTTGTAGCTCTTAAATGCCCCAGCACCAAGTCTACCGCGTGAAGAAGTCTCCTCTGGCTTTCCACAGGAGATACTCCACAAAGAACTTCTCCCACACCAGGCTGGTATTGTGTAGCTTTTCTATTTAAAATGAAACACCTTGGTGAAATTCTAACACTCAGCTGTGCACTGTTTCTTTATCAGTCCCTGAGGAAATCAGCTGCTTGTCTGCTTGTGAGAAAGCAGGCTTGCTTCCTCAGCCTGTGACAAGGTTCCACGACACATCCAAGTCTCTTTCAAGGCAGTTTTATTTCTCAATACTCAAATTTAAGCACAGTGTGAAACCACACAGATCTTCAGCTCATACTGGACCACTGCTTTCAGAAACATCTTTCCTTCAATTCCCGTGCGTATTTACTTCAGCAGCCCATCTCTGTTCAAGATCTGATCCTGTCCAGCAGAGAGAACAGTAGGGGGCTGGCTGGTCCCAAGGTCCGTGGCCTTTTTAAAAAAGGCATGCAGCCCAGCCAAGGAACAGCTCTAACACAATTCAAAACCAACATATTTCTTAGTTCTCTTTTTTTCTTGTTACAAATGGCCCGAATTTTAGGAAATATCTCCCATTCTTCCTTCTTTCTCTATGCCCAGCGCTTCTTCCTTCTGCTCCAAGAGTTCACCCGCATAGTGGTGTGTTTAGGAGAAGACCTGTAGAGCTCCCCCTGATTTTTAGGAGCCTATCTGTATCCTGCTTTTATTGGTTTGGAACTGAAGTCCCAATCCTGAAAGATGAGGTTCGCATGCAGAGTGCCTACACCTTTGTTTGTGCCCTGCCATTGATTTGAGAGCTGAACCAGATACAATCCCTCCATCTTCAAGTGCCTACACACCTTAAAAACCTAGACACTGAGCATCTGCACATGTGCTTCAACATCTATCGCCCACTTTTTGGCTGTGTTTTTATACTTTGCTCTGGACAGGTAAGCTTTAATGTACTGCTATTGTGGGGCTGTAGAAAGGGGCAAAATAAAATACTAAGAAACTAGTGCAAGATTCAGAATGTAATTGCAGTGAGAAAATGTGCAAATGCATTTCAAAACTGTCCTGGGTTTGGCTAGGATAGAGCTCGGGGGGGGGGGTCTGCTTTTTCCTTCCCATACTGCTTCCCGTCCTGCTGGGGGACCACGACAAAAAATCAGCTCAGAATTTATTCCATTTAGAAAACAAAACCTGCAATCCTTTAGGCAGAATTTTTTTTCCAAAGAAAGGAGAAAATACTTGGTTCCCTGCCTGTGTGTTCACAGGTGCTGCATGTCATTGCAGTGCATGTAAAGCGGTGTTAGTGAGACAAAAAAAGCCGACTCGTTGCACTTTAGCATCCTGTTAAATGCTATTTTTGAAGAGAAAACTTGCACAGCTGGCCTGCTTCCCCAGCCCAGAAAGCCTCACTGTTCCACCTAAATCTCTTTCACAGCACAGTTTTAGTTTCCAGCGTCAATCTTCGACAAAACACCAAACAAAACTCTTTCCCTGTCCTTGGGCTACAGTCCTTGGGCTCCATCTCTCTAATTTTACTGCAGGATTATCTCTCCTTTTCTGACAGTTTTAAAGCGAACATTCAGCCACCTCTCAACTAATCCAATAAATGGCTAGACCTTAGTGGGGAAAGCTGACTTATTAACCCTATAACAGTATCATTACCTCCTATTTAAAAGCAGGAATACAAAGGCAGCAAACATTTGAGAAAGGCTATCTGCTCTCTCACTTCCTCATCTATCTGCAGCCAGCCTTCCCACTGATACGGAGTCCCTCCGACCACTTCCCCTCTTCACTGCAGTCTGCCCACAAGTCCCTATCAGCAACTGCATACACAGAAGTAGCACTAGGAACAGTATTTAAGGCAGCGTTCAGCAGTTTCAGGCAGCTATCCCCCCAAGGTGCTCTCAATTTGAATTTGTGCTGTGAATAAGAAAAGTCAATCAATTCCACAGGACCAGATGTTCTTGTGCAGTCTACTAGGCATATTGAGCTTGCTTGAAAATTGTTGCTCTGCATAACTACTGGGTTCTGTATCCTACGGCTATATATAGCAATCTATTTAAACTTACCCTGGAGCCCAAATGCATGCCAGAATGCAGCACACAAACAAGGAAAACCAAAGATACGGTATTACACGTTCAATTTTTAGTCACAGACTTCCTTTCCAAATGCACACAGTGGTAACTTAGCTTGAGGTACCTTCAAATGCGCCTTTCAACAGCAGCTCTGTAAACAGCTACAAGAAGATTTGACTGTAACTTTGTCAGTCCAAGAGCTTTCAGCAGAAAACGACAATTCAGAAATGTTTCACAGAAAGGTGGTCATTTCAGTGAGCTTCCTGCGTGACTCAGCGAGCTGAATTCAACAGATTGCTGACCAGCCAAGATTTCCAGGGTCATGTATTTTACTCCAGTATGTGGCATCTTAGGACCTCCAGGTTCTTGCCGCGTAGACCTGGAAGCTCCAGCCCTACCCAAGGCTCAGAATATGGGCTCTGAAAAGGCCTTAATTCTCCTCCAAAGCCACCAGCACCTGCAGTGTCCCTGCCGTGACAGTTGCTGCCCTGGTAGTTTCTGCTGCCAAGCTCTGAAGCCCACTATTCAGTCACATTCCTATGTCTGGTAACTCCAATAGGAAGCCAGGAGTTAAGAAGCAAGGAAGCTATGGAAGTTACTGGAAATGCAGATTTCTAAGTTCTCAGACTCAAAGTCATTTGGAAATTCTGGAGAAAAGTACTCTGGTAATTCTGAAAACCTTTTTCAGACCTCCGACTCAAAAAGTCACAATTTTTACGTGTTTCAAGGCGCAATGCTCCTTGCTGTCCCTTCTTCCCTCAGTTTCAGAATGAAAATCAGTAAGGGAATTCCAGCTTTCAAAGAATTCTGGGGGCAACTGTAAATAAAATAGGAAACCCTCTGAAGCTACTTTGAGAAAGGCAAGAAATCTACGGTAAAGTTCAGAAACTTAGCTAGGCTGACCAGATACCTTGTTTTCAACCAAGCAACTAATTAAAATCCACCACACCGCAACCTTGCTAATTTGGAGCTAATAACATGGAAACCCACAGCAGGTTATTGCTGCCTGAAGATTAGCTACAAGTAAACACAATAGCAAAATAAAACCTCTGCATTCCGTTCTTTCATTCATTGGAAAAGCGTAATTTAGTTTAAATTCTAAGCATATGTTTATATTCTTGTAGTACACTTCAAAATAAGAAGGAATTTCAATACCTTTAATACTTCATTAAACCTAACCTTTGGCGATTAAGGCATGCTGTGAAGCGAGGAGTGACTGCTATTTGTGAAACGTATATTGGTGAAATACCAGCTAGTTGAACTCTACTGCGTTTTGAAACTTTGTCAGCAATAACAATTTTATTATCTGGGTACTTAGACACTAAGGTGATGGCTAAGAGCCTTAATTTAGCTTCCTAGAAAAAGAGGAAACATCGTAGTTGTCCGTGTTTGGAGGGAACACAAACTGGCAAACGTACCACTGTTTTGAAGTCAGACACTTGCCACAGCAGCCAGTCTTCGTTAAGCGTGTACAGGGCTTTGCACGTTATCGCGTCAACAGGTCCTTTGTTTATCCTCTGATTGAGGGTTGTCACTAGCAAATAGAAAGGTTCACCAATTGTCTCCTAGGACATGAAACAAACACAAGGTACATGTTTATTTTTGTAATTACTAAATGGGCATGAGTAACTAGAAAAAAATCAAGTGTGAGAAATTGAGTTATTTCCTTTTAACTAATGTTATCTTGCAATTAGAGAAGAAAATCCCTCTGAGCAGATTTAGCTAGTTATTTGTTTAACCTCCATCCTTTGCTTTTCAGTGTGAAAGTCTCATGCAAATAGCAAGGGACAGCTGGAGCGTGTGGCAAGATAGCTCACAGCCCCTTGCTGTGCACGAGCACACTACAGCCAGGCTGCTCCTACTCCACCTGGCAGATGCTTCCTAGTTCCACCAAAGAGCGGGTGGGGAGTGAGACGTGCATGTGTTTGCATGCATACTTCAGCTATTTCTTTCTTTTTCAGTCTTGTGAGAAAACAAGCTAACAACTAGTTTCCTTTCGAATTGGCATCTCCCTTTGATGCCGTTGGAAGAAAAAGCCTTGGGAGCAAGGCGGTGGGACATACACTGGTGTGGCAGTGAAAGAGGGAATGAAATGGGACTTCCCTCTCCAGCCTGAACCCCAGGCTTCAGGCAAGCACCTGAGAAAGGAAAGATGGATCACTGTTTCCATGCGGTACAGCTCTGTAAAGATGACTGGTGTATTGAGAACAGATCTCTGATAGTTCCTTGGCTCTCTCCTGGGATTTCAGGAAACTGATGTGACCTGCTGAGCCTCAAACAATTCTGCCACTGTATTAATGGCGAGGAATGATAGGAGTGATACCAACAGTGCGATCACTTACCATCACACTTGTAAGAGACAGGAAGCATAACCAAGCACTGAAACCAAGAACGAAGTGCTACCAAGTGGACTAAAATAAACAAACAGTAAAACAACAGAAAATGCTTATTTTGTTTCCGCTTGAAGTAATTTAGTTCTTGAAATCTGCCATGCTTTTTGGAGGTTAAAAAGTTTGAAGAGAAGTTCAGTTTTCCGAAAGGTGGTATTCCTTAAAACTCCATTATGGGGTAGCTTCCCAACAGCTTGCACAGAAAGGCACAGCTGCATTTTAACAAGTGTGCCAGTCTTTAAGTATGATGACAATACATCTCATGGAGATGAAATAACGTCTGACGTGAGAAAAGGACATGCTAGGCTTGCAAAATGACCCAAATCTCAGCCAAATAAATGACACGATAATCGCTGACATATGTGCACTTTCCCTACATCCCCTTGATGATTGCTAGCTAAGTCACCTAAACTAGAAGAGTGCACATTAATAATATTAGAAGTTAGACTGAATGCTTTAAGCTCTAACAATTCTTATGGAAGAAATCTGTTAAAAAATTATTTGTGTATCTGGCGTAGTGAAAAGCTGTACACATACCCGGAGAAATCCAGAAAGACAGACAGACATCCAGTTTGTCAGCAATTTTTCCACCACAGATTCGGTTCGTCTGAGTAGGAGCTTAGGCTGTACATTGCTTGATTGCTCCATCAGGTCCTTTGTCAACACTTCCAAAATATGGGTTAGATAAACTAGCTTAGTTTGTAGTGCAATAGTCAAGAAGGATGCAAACAAGCACCTATTAGAAAAAAAAAAGAAAAAGAAAAAAAAAAAGAATGCTATAATATCTGAATTTCTCTTCCCAGTCATCTTTAGTAAATGAAACACACTTTAGTGCAGTTCATATCCTAAGTTTTCCCTCCTCAGGCACGGAAACTGTCCACTGATGTCTACAAAAATATAAAAAAATGCAAGTCCATCTGCTCTTGTGATTATTTTTAAAAAACAGAATTTGTGTCTCTACATTTAATTCTGCAGAACAACACCTGCTTCAGTGACAGAACATTTCTAAATTGCAGAGCTGCTGATCTAACTGCAGGAAATGTTTACAGTTTTGAAGTGAGTTTTCCTGCTCCTTTGCCTCTTTGTTTACATGTACAAACATTCTGATTTCTCTTTAATGGCTTGTTTTAATGGCAATGTTTTTAGTTCCTCAGTGTGTGCAGATGGAGAAGATGGAAAAATGCTCTGGAGTAAGGCAAGTTTGTTTTGCAAGAAGTAGAAATTATATTAGTCTAACAATCCATGTTGTCTTTTCCTGCTAATTCTTTGTCTTGAAGATGAGAAGCATAATCATACTATACCTGTCTTTCACAGAGAAATTTTTCTGCTTTTCAAGGGTGTGAATGAGAGTAACAAGAAAGTTCTTGTTACAAATTAAAGCATGCAACATGTTGAAGCTTTCATCCTTGCTCGTTTGGTCTCTGCTCTGGAATAGTTAAACAAAAATAAGCAAACTGTAGTTTGGCTATGATGGATTCTTAATGCTCAGAAAAATGGTAAGCAACATATGGGATAAGATCCTGGCCTCATTCAGATCAGTGGGAATTTGCATTTACTTCATGGGTCTCAGGATTTTACCAAGATGCATTTGCGTTTGTGTACAACACAGAATACACACGTGCAGAGCATACATTATCTGTCATATGCACATAGCCATGCCACTAGTTAAGTTTGCCTGGCACTTCCCATGACTAGATTTTGGTTATTTTATTTAAGTAAGTCACAACATACATTAGGTAACAGCATCTCACATATCACATTCTTTTTATATACATATCCATGTAACCCTCCTCATGAGGTAATGGGAACATATTGAAAAAGCAGCCTGATGTGTTCTAGGACAACACCAAGATACGGGATACAATCACTCTTGAAAAATATTTACTAGTTAAGGGACATCACACCACATCAGCTTACCTGTGGCATGTCTTCACTGAAGATGGATGCAAAGCCTCCTGACTAAAATATAAGACAGGTGATATTTGTCATTCTTACGTACACCAAAAGTTTCTAACACATGTACGCTAAACACGCCAAGCATGTTCCTGATGGCATACAAGTTGAAATAAAACAATGGAAATGCCGGCTTCTAATGTGGCTACAATACAAAAACTCTACACAGTAACTTCTGCAAAGGTGCTGCCAAGGTTCACTGAAAAGTGAACGCTCAAAGATGACCTGACCTGTGTTACCATGTGTGTTACTCTATGCAAAACAGTCAACTAACACTCCACAGGAAAAGCGGTTTACTACCCTCATCTGCAAATGTGTTAGTGTGCAAGGAGTGCTGCAGGCTGCATCCGTCTTGCATGGCAGTGACAGCCTTTGGTATACAGGGTTTCTGTAACAGAGCGACACTTGAGTTCATCTGCCTCCATTCATTTCAAGGCACTTCATGAATATTCACTAATGAACTCTCCAGGAGGTCCATGCTGTCAGGCTCTGAAGAGGCACAGGTGCCACCACGCATCCAGTCCCAGTGAAAGCTCTCACAACAAAAGGAAGCTCCCAGTTCTCAAATACCTTGTCAATGCCTCTTGTCTGACTCTTACAGCCTGTAAGGTCCCAACACAGCTGCATGTTCCCAAAGCAGCATCCTTGAGCAACAAATTCACACTAGTAAAATTTATTGTCATCTGCTTTATCTGTGATGCTGGCAGTCCCTAGTTTCCTTATAGAACCATAAAATCCAGAATGGTTTGGGTTGGAAGGCACCTTCAAAGATCATCTAGTCCAACTCCCTGCCATGGGCAGGGACAGCTTTTAGCAGATCAGGTTGCTAAAAGCCCCATCCAACCTGACCTTGAACATGTCTAGTGATGAGGCATCCACAACTTCTTGGGGCAATCTGTTCCAGTGCCTCACCACCCTCATTGTAAAGCATTTCTTCCTTACATCCAGTCTAAACCTACCCTCTTTCAGTTTAAAACCATTGCCCCTTGTCCTGTCACTACAGACTCCGGTAAGAAGTCTCTCCATCTTTCTTAGAAGCCTCCCTTATATTGAGAGGCTGCAATAAGGTCTCCCCAGAGCCTTCTCTTCCTCAGGCTGAACAAGCACAACTCTTGTAGGAGAGGTGCTCCAGCCCTCTGATCAACTTTGTGGCCCTCCTCTAGATGTGGAGATGATCAGAGGGCTGGAGCACCTCTCCTATGAAGACAGGCTGAGAAAGTTGGGCTTGTTCAGCCTGGTGATGAAAAGGCTACAGGAAGACCTAATTGCAGCCTCCCAGTATCTAAAGGCAGCCAACAGGAAAGACAGAGAGGGGCTGTTTATCAGGGAGTGTAGTGATAGGACAAGGGGTAATGGGTTGAAACTAAAAGAGGGGAGATTTAGATCAGACATTAGGAAGAAATTCTGTACTGTGAGGGTGGTGAGGCACTGGAACAGGTTGCCCAGAGAAGTTTTGGAGGTCTCATCTCTAGAAGTGTTCAAGGCCAGGTTGGATGAGGCTTTGGGCAACATGGTCTAGTGGAGGGTGTCCCTGCCCATGGCAGGGAGTTGGAACTAGATGATCTTTGAGGTCCTTTCCAACCCAAACCATTCTATGAGTCTATGTCCCTCCTCTGGACGTGCTCCAGCAGCTCCATGTCTTTCCTGTACTGGAAGCCCCAGAGCTGGATGCAGTACTCCAGGTGGGATCTCACAAGAGTGGAGTAGAGGGGCAGAATCACTTTCCTTGACCTGCTGGTCACGCTTCTTTTGTTGCAGCCCAGGACACGGTTGGCTTTCTGGCCTGCAACCACACATTGTCAGCTCACATCTCATTTTTCATCTACATATCTGATTTTCCATCTCTCCCTTTCCTCATGCCTCCTGTTCTCTTCTCCCCTACCATACTCTTCTCCCTCTTCCTCTACTGGCTATTTCCATTCTTCCAGAACTTCTTCAGCACCCCTAACATGACCTACCAATAAAACACACACACACAGAACCACGTTAAAGGTTCAAAATGTTTGGGAACAGCAAACAAGGATGGTAACTTTAAACCAAACCTTGTGGAAAATTAAGTAAAAACAGAAAAAATATCCAAATTTAGTAAGTAAAGTGAAGATCAGGCTGAACACAAGGAATATTTTAAGAATAGATGTAATATCCAGTTAACACCTACAAGCATTAAGCACAAACCAAAAGCTATCAAGCCAGATTAAATATAGAAAATTGGAGCAGCAGGAAGAGAGAAGCTCAAAATGAAGATGGGGTCCATCACTCTTAATTTTAGGTATCTGACTCCCCCTTTAAACAACTCATCCCATCCTGAGACAGATGTCTCAGGCAAGTGGGATGAATCACTTTCTTGAGCTGTCTGTCTCTGCACTGACTACAGAAGATGCTCAGTGAACAGCTTTGATGTCCATCTTTAAACAGCTTAGATTAGATGAGACAAAGCCCATTGAACACACTGGAAGGCAGAAAGAGGACAGTATGGACATAATTCAAACACCTGAGGTTAGTGACAGAAGTGGTGGTTTGTCACTTCAATCCTGCTATCAACCCTTCTGACACTCTACTAGCCCATTGCCTTTTCTGTTCATCTGTAATATTTGTTTAGGAGACCACTGCTCTCCTACCGCATTCACACAGCATGAGGCGTGTTTGGACACTCCTGCAATGTAAACACTAAGTCCTCAGCAGGAAAAATTGGTACACAATGTGTTAAGTAACTTGCCTGACACCACACGTCTGTAGAGAGCTAATAGTGGCAAGTTTACCTTTGTGGTATCAGTATTTCAAACTGAGACAAAATCTAATTGGAATAATTTCCAGGGTGTGCAGTGGGCATGAGACTTGCCAAGGCAAAACAGGAACCCTTCCCGTTCTGGTCTCACATAATGCTACACAGTGGCAGACTTCATGCCTTTTTTTCTTTCCTTTTTATTTGCATAAAGCAAAGCAATTCCACCAAGACAGCTTCTACAGATTGTTACTGTTTTGACAGGGGACTATCACTAGGAAAAGATCTATTCCTAAAAATAAAAACACTATTTTAATGCTAATATGCCTGGCAACAAAACAAACTGAAAGAGATGCAAAAAGTAAGGTATCCTTGGTCCACTTTCTTCAAATCTCCTAGTGACCTCATACAAATTATACTGGGGGTATCACAACAGTACCAGGAAAGATATTCCCAGTTTCCTTTGGTGTGAGAACTGGACTCAAAGTGTACAAAGGTTATGCATATGTAATTGTTCTGCCTTAGTATCCGGTATTTGGTGGTGTACAAAAAAGAGCCCAGATTCTGCACCATCACATCTGTTTATCACAATGAGCTCTCAGTGGGATCACACATGGCAGTAAAGCGAAGCAGCGTGCAGAGAAGATTGCAAGACTGGGCCACAACAGTGGTGAGTAACACATGAAGTGGATAATTCACACACGCACCAGCTATACCGTAAAACACCACAGCACTAACCAAGAGTTTCTACACATTGGTGTCAGTTACACAGCAAAGTATCACCAGCTGCGATCACTGAGATCACAGCTTCTGCCAATTAATAAATACCAGTAAGCACTGGTTAACATCAAGATGTAATTTTGAAAGCTGTGGCAAATGGACTTAGCAGTATCATAATGTGCAGCATACACAAAAAATTAGCAAGAGAAGCAAAACATTCAAGAGAAGGCCTCTTCGGTCCTCTGATGCAAACTGCCTGAAAATACCCACCTCTAAACTGGACAGTACTGAAGTATTTATGTAATTTTTAAGCATTTTAACCTGCACTCCTTTGAATCAAGGTCTTACCATTTGTCAGCAGCTTGGAGTAGAAAGTCAGCATGACCTTAGAGCCACTTCTTCATCCCACAAGTCTAATTAGGAAGTGTCATGATGTTAGCTAGCATGTTAGCTAGCTTGACTGTTACTTTAATTAGCTATAGCATGGAAAGTGAAAGCATGAGAACAAAAAAAAAAGCAATGGATAAATAACAGCTTAGTTAGGATGGCCTGAAAGGCAAGCAGCTTAGTGAGGCTGGGCAAAACAGAAATGGATGCACACACAACCCTTGAAAATTCAACAGCTGTGCTTTATCTACAGCATTTAGGCTTGGTTAAATATAGAGATGTACAGCCTTAAGTGTTCTTTAGTAATTCTTGATTTAAGAAAAGTTTCTTGTGAATACAACGTGCAATTACTGTGTCGTATTTACTTTAGTTATTTGATCCTGACCTTCCTAGCATTTTCATTATTAGGCAGGGCTGACAACTGAAAGACTTGCAGATATTTACCTCTGGAAAGAAAGTTCTAAGAGCAAAGTGTTTGTAGTCAAGGAAGGGAACGGTTCCAAAACTATCCACCACGTCTAATTCATCCATCTGCAGCTCAGCAAATCCTGAAAAAGCACCCCCCCTCCCCACCCAGAGGGTTAGTTTAGTTGACACAAAATCACCTTCACAATTATAACTTGGCCCCAACACATGTTCCTTAAAAAGCACTTTTCAGGGAAAAGGGGTTGTTTTTCTAGCTGAAGCTCTTCTGAGCAGGAAAGTACCAATCCATTTTTTCTTCCAACTTGTGTTGAAGGAAATATTACATGCAATCCTATTAGCTCGGTGCTATCTGCTACTGCACTGCACATGAACATTAAAGAGGAACTCTGATACAACACAAAAATATTCTAACAGCTATAAAATTAAAATGTTTACATAATGTGAGCTTCTTGACAGTTTCAGTTCAGAAATTATGCTGTACTTAAGCTCTGTAAAGCTCTTTAGACCTACCCTCACGTATTTCCTTCCGAATCTCATATTCCAGCAGTTCAAGTTGCTGACTCTGTTTACGAGTTAACTCTTTGGATTTGTATCTAGTAACTATGAATGCCGCTAAAAAAGGAAGGGAAAAAAAAAAGAAAAAAGATTCTGAGTACAGAAATTGCAGAACAGGCAAGCCCTATATAAGACATATTTTAATGTTATTTTAAGAAAAAGAAAGATTAATATACACTTGCACTCTCCAGATGATTATTGCTTCTACTGTTGTCAGTGTGCTAGTACCAGTTATCAGTTATCTGGATCTACACCCCAGCTTAATAAAAAACTTTCCTTTCAACAAGGTCTTAGAACTGTCAATCCATCTTTATTTGAAAGTACAGCACACCCTGCTCTGTACAACCTGTACAGTGAGACACAGAATCTAACACCATTTCTACTACTACCAACCTACTAAAAGTAGCACTGATCAAACAGGAAAACAGTTGTTTTGAACAGGAAATCCACTTCCAAACTCTCTAAAGCTTATTTTGAGAGAGTAAAGGCATGAGATATGGTGCCTGCAAAGGTAATGCACTTTTTAAAAAGAAACCCAAACAAACCTCTAAACTTATTACAACAAAGGGAAATCTATCAAATATATAACCTGGTCAAAACATTCAGAAAAAAAAAAAAGAGTGACAAAAAGAGAAGGGGATAACTATTTACCCCCCTCAATTTAGTAATGGAAGACTTAGACTTACAAATTCATGAATGATCCAAATGAGCCTGAGCAGAAACACCACTAACATTGTCCAAGGATAAGCAGTGTGTTAGGGAACACCTGCCCCGGGGACAGGGGGGAAGCCCAGCTCTGACAGGGCCCAAGTTGTGACACCATGATGTCAGTCCTGTCGCTTGCCTCACTAAATGGTGGTGAGTAATCCCAGCAGTCAACAGTCAACATTGCTCATAACGTGCTGGAGTGTGACAAGATGGACTTCACTACCAGACCAGAGTTCACTTTGTCCACTCTTACTGGGAACAGGGGAAAAGCACTAGACTGTCTGCATACTAGATGTGTATGTATGTGCATTTATGTGTCATGATTATGTCCTTCAGCAAATGAAAAACTGAAAACACATTATTGTACTTACCTATAATGACACCCACTACAATAGGCAGCAAGATAAGAACATATAAATATATGTGTGATGATGTTGGTTTGACTTCAAGCTCAAAATTTCCTAATTTTACCTGAAGAAAAATAATGGCTGTGTTAATAGGGGATAGGTATTATATCAGTGCTTAAAATGACATTTAATATATTAAAAAAAATATGTATTTGAGGCACATGAAGGACCCTGGTTCTGCAGATTATTGGGGAAGACAGCAGCAATATGGAAAACTGTATGTGAACCAACATAAACTGAACTTCTACTGTATTTGATGTTTAAGCAGGATAAAAGAGCACTGACAAGGGAAAAATTTGGAGATTTTCACGCAGCACCAAATTTTGCCATTGCCCTCACTGCAAACTAAAGCCCTCAAATGAATGGCAAGATCTGGCCTCCAGTTGGCCAAGTGGCTCATGCACTAAAAGTTCTGGCATTTTGAAGTGAGGAAGGCATATGTTGATAGTTAAAAACATTCCTTTCCACTCACTGTTACTCTGCTGAGCAGACAAGTAAGAGAAGACTCACACAAATAATGAGGGAAGTAAAATTTTTGATAAGATGTCTGCCCCACAGCTCTCTTCCCTATTTCTTTGCAGAAGTTTCAACCTCTTTACGTAGGACGTAGGGTATTCCTGAAGTCCGCTTCAGAACAAATACAACATACAACACATGTACAACATCCCCCAACAACCACTGGGCTTGTCAAGGGCAGGACAGGCGTTAACTCTTAGGAATACACAAAAGTGCTGTAGTCTGCCAGATGCCAAACTGAGGCATTCACCACTGATAATTATGGCAGAAGAAATCTCACAAAGGAGGATTCTCAAAGAGGACTGTGAAAGCACATAAATAAAGGGTAGCTAAGACGATAAACAAACTGGAAGTAAAAATATGCTGTGACACAGAAAAAGAATACCACCAAGTGCCAGAGACAGAAATGAGCCTGAGATAATTGAAAAGAAGAGTTGGGTTGAAATTATTTTGGGTTACAGCAGGGAAGGCAGAGATCTGGTGATTTCAGTCACTGCCTTGTCACAGGAGGTGAGCAGCCAGGGCAGCTGGACACTGCCACCTGGATAGTGTCATCGCAGCTACACGGACATAAGCCAGCAAAGAAACCCCACAGGGCTGAAGGACACCGTTTTTGCATTTCTGGGGCTACAAAGAACACAAGGCAAAGCAGACCTGTTTCCTCCACCAAATGTATTTTCCCCTTGGTTGTTTATGTGCTTTCACAGTTCCTATACAAAGTACTTTTGGTCTGAGCCTTCCTAGGATCCCATTTGCCTCTACTAAGGCTGAAATGCATCGGTGGCTAAATACATTAATCATCCTACGACGAATACATCTGACTTCCTCCACTGACTTACTCCAAAGTATTCCTACAGCAGAAACTGATGTTACTGATTCCTGCTTATTGAAAACTGATGCAAAGCATTAACTAAATTTTCTGTTCATACTTTGATTATTTTTAATCTTCGCCATAACTTTCTTACCCAGTGGCCCCATTTCTTTCCTTATCTTTTATTGATCTTGCTTGTGAATCACAGACTAAATAAGACACATCTGAATTCATCTGATTCCTATTCCTAAATTAATTTCATTCTTCCTGCATGACATTATAAAACCTCCTCTGGACTGGTAATGTCTCTGAGCTTTAGGTCATCAGCAAATGTTATTAGTGCACGTCTTATTTTTGTGCTCAAGTTGCTACTGATATTAAATAATATCTGCATGAAAATCAACATTGCCCAGAGTCAGCTCCCCATACACAGCATTCAGTTTTTCTAATCCCTGTCGTCTTCATAATCACCATGTTAAGCAGTTTACTGAACGACTTCCAGGTACACGTGATCTACCGCTTTTTTGTTGTTGAGGAAAGCACTCATCTTGCCAAATAAAGATATCTAGCGTAATCTGCTTTTATTAAAAAGAAGTTGACAATTACCCCGATTTCCATTTACCTCCAGGTCTTTCATGAGTCTCTCATTCAAAATATATTATAAAGCTTTACACAGAGCTAGGATAAAATCAGAAAGCCTCTATTTGCCTAATTATTTTTTTCTTCTCTTTTAAACACTGGTTTTGTATTTGCCACTCTCCAGTCATGCAGTACCTCTCCCAACTCTACAGTTTTATTTAAAATCTTCCCTAGTAAGCTCACAATACCATGTGCCACTTTTTCTCAGTGCTGTGACAGGAATGGATCCTGTTCTAGTTGTCTTGAGCTCCTCGATCTATCTGACTCTTGCTTCTGCCACAAGAATGGCATTTTATTCTTTGACACCTCCATTCATACTGATAATCCTGTCTTTGACCCCACACGCAACATCCTTTCTTCCGAAAACTAAAGCAAGAGATAGGTTTATTCTTGGGCCATACCCATCTTTTATACTCAGCTTATCCTTTCTTCAGAGTGACCCTACTTCTTCTATGATGATTTACTTGTAAGACTGAAAAACATGTGATGATTTCCTACTTTTACATATTTTTTGATGTTGGGAAAAATAATTTTTAAGGCACCAGAAGTGAAATGCCACATTATCACTATTGCATTTGATTTGCCTTAGCAAACTGATGACCTTTCTATGACAGTCACTGCTCTGAAGCTTGCAGGATGAGCATGTGACATTACCAGGCAACGTTAATATTTAAATGCAACACCAGTCTCAGAAAGGCTTTTCCATGCTGTAACTGGCTCAGACGGCAGGATCCACAGATGGGGGATCAGTTAACAGTGATATGAAATTGAGAATAGCTTCGTTAATCTTTACTATGAGCCATATGCCTTGAAGTCAATAGAGTTATTTCAGTTTTATACCACCATACACTGCAATAAGAGTCTGGCATCACTTTTCTCCCTCATAAATGGTGATGATTGCTTTTTTAAAAATTCATATCTTCATCTTATTCATGGAGCAAATATCTTAAGCTGCCATTTAGTTTTGATATCCATGCTGATGTTCTTATATTTGGAGCTGGCTCTGTGCCATATATTCAAAGCATTTTGGCCTTCTTCACAGCATTTTGGTGTGCATTGAATTTCATCCCCTTTTGCATCCAGAAATGCCTTCTCTTCTATCTCAGTGGTGATCCCCATGCACTGTTCACCTTATACACTGTAGTGGGAAAAAGTGAACAGGAGGACACAATGCTATTCCTCACGGCCACACTGCAGCAGCAGATTGCTTACAGGTCTAAGACGAGGGGCTCTCCTGAAGCCAGTGACACTTTACCAGTGATGTCTGTGCTGCAGCCAGAGGTTTGACAAGCTACTGCTCTCCTGGAGCTCAGCAGCAGTGAGCTCAGCTTGGGCTGCAAAGCAAGCCTACCTGTGACACTACAGCATAACCAGACAGTAAATGAACTCAGTACTGTTACCGGTACCTAAGCGAGGCAGGCATGCTTAGATGTGAGGAAGATAACCAGACTACCAAGTATCAGGAGGAAAAAACCCCATGCATCCAGTTCCTCCCTCTGCAACGAGTATTCATGACCAGAGCACTAACACTGCATTTTATTACATTTGCATAAACATTCAAGCATCATTAAATTGCAACAAAAGAGAATTCTACTTACAAAAACTTTCACTGTGGAAAAGTCAATCTTGTCTGATCCTTCCCTTTTGAATTTGCACAGTATGGTGCTACGATCTGGTTTTTTGGTAATATTTTGGACGCTGAACCATATCTTTTTGGTCTGTGCACCATTCATATATGACAGATAAACCTCCACCTCAGTTTTAGAAATATTCAAGTTGTCGTTTTCTTTCTAGAGGGAAAAAATTGAAGACAACAAACTGTCACTAAATACAGAAAGAAATAAAATGATCCCCAACAACTATTTTAAATAAGGAATTACAGTTTATTACTTTGAAACTTACATATATTTTTAGTTCCAGATCAGGATCTAGCTCAGTGTGTAGCTGGTAGTTAATGAACACTGGGTCAGGGTGATAGTGCAATTTGACACATGGTATAAAGGCAGTTTCCACTCTTAACATCATATCAACAACTTTACCCTCTGTTGCATGGCTCAGGCTTGGCGTTAAGTAATGATATTCAGATTCATTTCCAGGACACCTAGAGACCTAGAAATGGAATAGTAAAGCTGTAACAGTCATTAAGCACTCAACAGTGGGTACAATTACAAACAGAGGCACTCAAAATCAGTTTAACGTCTTCCTGACTTCACACAGATATCTGCTAAACCTCTTCTCCGCGATCAGGGCTGCACACAGAGCACCTAAAAAAGTTTCTGTGTTGAGCCTGTGTCTACCTTTAAGCACATTTATCACACACTCTGCACCGCTGCTTTAAGGCTGATTGCACACTGCTAAGGCAGCTATTTCCTGCAGCGAGACAGGAATAGTGACAGTGATTTCTCCTTCCTTCCCCTCCATGCAGGTGACAAGAGAAGAGCAGGACAAGCTCTCCAGCACCCCTGGGCATTGGTTCTCCCCAGCTTAATTCCAGATAGACAGGGGCTGCTACAGTCACCCCACTGGTTACTCCAATGTGGTGCTGCTGTTTTCTGGTCCCTGTGCTGCAAGCCCATCTCCTCACAGCTTCAGAAGAAAGGTTTTGACCCATCAGCTCCGGTCTCTGTCCCCTGCTGAGGCAGTGGCACCACTTGAGTTCTCAACACAGAGCCAGAGAGAAGTACACCACCCCTCCTCCAACCCAGATATGGGGGCTGGGGAGGCTCAAAAAGGGTGGATTTGGAATAAGTCTCTAGAGCATAGAAAAAAGGCTCAGGGAATTATGCAGGAGAGTAGCTTATGCATATCCATGATTCTGTACTGAGAATGTGCACAACTGTAATCGTACAAGTGGTCATACTTATTTTCAGTAGGGTGACTGATGTGTGCCTGCAAGTGTTTGAAAAATATTGAGATCTTTCTGAAACCTTAGGAACAAAACCTAATCCCTTAAGAGACCTCTATTTGGTATTGTAAAGGAGATTTAAGACTTACGGTGAGGTTTGATCTCTGGTCATCTGAAATAATCACACTGTCCACCACTTTAAAATTTCTACCAACTGTAGTAATTTTGCGACCACCACTGTAAAAAAAAAAAAAAGAAAAAAAAGAGGGAGGAAAGGAGGTTAATATTATCTGTTTTGCTGCATTAAGGCTTCAGCCGTGAATAAACTACTCGTGTGCTTTGCTTTGGCAGCAGCCAATATAATGAAGTCAAGCTGCGGAACAAGATAATTTGTGCTATACAGTGTACTTCCATTCTTTCCTCATAATGTAATGGCCAATGCTTTTGCTACCGCAAAACAAAATGACTTGATAGCACACACATGCATATTCCTTTTCAGGGACTCTCCACCTTGTTTTCTATTCATGCAGTCAAAGAACTAGACGGTGATTTAATACTGTCTCTTGAAGAGCAAGCATCATGGTATTTCACTGCCCCAGAGCAGCCCTGCCTGTGCTTAATTCCTGCCTTCTTCAGGGCTGATGGTGCCAGGCACCTCACAGGAAACATTCTCGGCAGTGTTCAGACCATCTGTCTCAGCACGCACAATGGTGCTTGTGTCTGAGGGCTCTGGCTCGCAATCTCTGCTGAACACAGTTGGAGTGGTTTAAGGTATTATTAATTTCCAGCTGCCTGCGCTGCCCCTCACCTGGAAATGAAGGCATACATCCTAGCTGCTCAGCCACTGCAGCTGCCAGCTCCACTCATTACCTCAAATCCACACTTGCCAGTGGTTGACGCCAAGACACCAGATTAAGAATGTGAAAGTGGGTAAAAACTGTGCAGGCAGGGGGACAGGTGGAAAGCTGTGCCTGAGAATATCTTAAAACCATCCTGTAAGTCTTCCACCAGAGCTGTGAGTCTCCCACAGAACACAGCAGAGGCTGAAAAGGGCTCTTTTGGTTTTAAAGAACCTGGTCTTGAAGCAAGTCTGCACATGTCACAGCAGTGGCAATTATTTTCACTTCATTTCCAATTCACTGATACTTTACTGTTTTGGAGGAGAAGGGTATATTAGTATCAAGAAATCAAAGTTAATTGTTGAATTCATGTGTGCTACCCGTATTTTGGATTCAGCTTTAGTACAAAGACAATTTTTGACGTCTACAAAGAAGCCCTGGGGTGAGCAGGAAGGAGTTTACAGAATCCTGCAGAACACCGAACCTGTCTTGCAGCTACCACGACCCTGTCGGTGTGTTAAATGTTAAATCAATTCACCTGCGTAAATTCAGCCTCCACAACAGGTTACAGCAGTCATCCAAGTTTACATCAGCTGCAGTCTGGCCAAGGAAGGCGACTTGTATTGGCTCAGTGGGACTACATTTTAATAAATGCATAAAAAGTATACAAAGACGAATTTACCTGATCCAGGAGGTATTTGGTGTGATTCCAAAACATGATGGCAGTGAAACATAATGCAGGGTCATTGGTGGTGAACACTTTTTCCCATTAGCCTGTATACATATACTTTTGGCTTCTTTACGTGTTGGTGGGAGAGCAAATGTCATTTGTGTATCGTTCAGTACATTTCTAACTTTAATGCTGGAGGAGAAAGAAAACAGACGCTGAAACCCAGATGCCACTATGCCACTCATTGGTGTTACTACATGAAGCCTATAACCTAAAGCAAAGGACGAGGGGAGAAGAGGAATGAATCTCTCTGAGCTGCCAGATGGAGGTGGAAAGAGAGAGCAAGGAGTTGGAAAGACAAAGTAGGGCATCTTTTGAATGAAGTTGCTATGTGTCACAATATCACAGAAGACCATACAGACAAATTGGTCTTGTTATCGTGGGATGGGGCTATGTAATGCAATGTGTGATTCTGCTGGGTAAACTGTGTACTTTGCTGTGTACTTCTCTGCGCCACCAACACATAAGCTAGTCAAGAATGAGAATCTTCACTCTCCTTTTCCTTCTTCTTTTCCTCTCTCTTTCCCTCCTCCTTTCTCCCCTTCCTCCTTTCCTTTTGTTTTCTGTGGTCTCCAAGAAATTCATGGTTGAACTAAAAATTGAACTATACCATACAAATACTTTTTCAAGTGCTAGCTATGTAAAATGGGCTTGGTAATCACAGGCAGCCATTGCAGCTGCACCTGAAAATGACTGATTCAGAGTAAGCCTAATTATCTAGGGGGGTTCACTGTGCAATCACCAACAGAGAAAAGTACACGCTGGTGCACGAGAGATTCTCTTCCCTGGCATGGAGTCTGTGCTTTCACAAGCAGAATCCTAGAATATATGGGGGATATTTTGAAGCAGAGGAGAGTCAGACAAAACCTGTGACCTAACTTCTTGTTGCCTGCTGCAAGACACAGCAAGCCACAGGTACAGAATTGCCCCAAACACTGATGAGAGCTGCCCACCTACCCACGCATCCCTTGTACTGTACCCAAACACCAAATTCACTTCCATCCTTCAGGAATTTAAACTTGAAGTATAACTAAAGGAGTGCAGAGCATCCCTACTCTGCTGAGGAGAGGTCCATGACAACTCTTCATGCAACTATTCCTAGGGCAAAACAGGCATAATTTTCACCATGCCGAGTAAATAGTAGCATTTTTCAGAGCTTAACTCACACGTCTGGTTTACAGCCAGTGACTCCAGTCAATATCAGTTTTATGTCTGATGCACGTGTAAAGTTTTCTCCTTTAACTGTTATTTCACTTTTGCCTAATGTAGAAATCCACAGAGGTTCAATGGAATGAATGCTGATATGCTATTAGAAAACAAAGCAAAACAAAAGCTGGTTATAAAAAGGCTTGGCAGTTAAACAACAGCTGCAAAACCAACCACCGCTCAGGAGTGCGTGTTTTACAGCACTGGGGTACATTTTCTTATTAATTCCAACTGTTGTTAAGTTTGATCCTGGGAACTACTGTCAATCACAACTTCTTTACAAGCTAATCGTTTTTACCCACATATTTTACATTCCAGTTTATCTCATAACAAAGTTACCCAAAGGAACCACAATCTGACATACTAGAAGTTAAGTATCAAAAAAACCCAGCTTGAAAGGATGTATTTTGTGGGACCCTTGAAGAACTAAGAAACAGTGCAAGACAAAACCCATGGTGCTGTCACTATGCGAGAGCAGGGAAACAAATGAAGGCATCTCTCGTGACCTGAAAAGGGGTAGCAGGGTCAAATCGTAGAATGCAAAGCCAAGAAAGAGCTCCAGAATTACCTTTACCAAAAAGCTTTTTTCAAAGTCATACATAGAGCTAAAGGTACAACACAACTGTGGGGATTTTTTGGTATTCCGTTTTGATGCTAAGAAGTTTACAAATTTATTTTCCAGCATTTAAGAATAATCCTAGTTCGCTCTGATGCTGTCACAGTCTTGCAGAAATGTGGCAAATTTTTAAGCTGTGCTTTTCTTTGTCTATATTTACTTATTCCAACTTATGAACACTACCAAGCAAGAAGAGAGATTTTTTTTCCCTAGTGTGTTTACTTGATACATTTGACAGCATCTCATGTTTAATCAGGTTTGCTGCTTCCCCAGTTTTATAAGCACACAGACAGTTTCCTCTTTATGTGTCTTTCAGACAACAAACTGAACACATTCAAAAAAACAGGAAAATACGCATGTGAAACCACAAACTGTTTGGGACCTTCTCAAGCAAGTGATTTCCAGCTTGCTTTTAGACTAGCTGTAAAACTAGTTTAACGGGAGTTTTTAGAGTACTGTGATTATACCGATTCCTGCCCACTGGGCAGTCCAGCCTTCCCGGCCCAGAGAAGGGCACTGGTGCAAAACCTCTAGGAAAGTCCTTCCTGCAGGGTTTTTCCCCCCACTGATCTTTTCATCTACCCAGTGCAGCACCAAGCCTTCAGGCTGACAGCCTGAGGGGACCACTGGGGTCACATTGCCATCCCCTGCAAACACAGCATTTGCCCATCTCAGAAAAGTCCCTGGCAGGTCGTCCCCACATGCTACCACAGCTCGCTGAATGCTGGAGCGCTCCGAAGCAAATGTGAGACCTGTCACACATGACTGAAAGCCACAACTTGTGCCTTAGGAAAGGGCAAGAGAGTGCAAAGGCCCGGGCCAGAGGGCCTGCAAAAGGGCTGCCAAGATGACCTCTGGTATGGATAATGGAGGAGGGCAAACGAAACCCCTGACAAACAGCCTGAGGGGGAAAACTCACTCCCACCCTGACTTGGGGATCAAGTTAACCCTTAGCATGCAAGCAGGACAACTGAAGCAGAAATCTGAGAGATTAAAGACAGTGAAGCACCACTGCTGTTCTCCACCTGCGTCCCACCCCTCTGCTTGTGCTCAGCCTCCATTGTACCAAGGACAGTCAATACCTTCACACAAACTACAGAAAGGAGTAAAAAAGGGCTCTCATCAGTAACTAGCAGGGATCCCTAAAGCACAGGAATAACCCAGTATAACACAAACATAGGGAGATCCCCCAGAGCTGCATCAAGGCTGTGAGCCCTGGTGAGGGAAACACCAGGCATCCCCTGCTCAGGGGTGTGGCCAGACGCTGCGGCGCTTTGGGGCTCACGCTGGTGGCTCTGCCAGGCATCGCACACCACGGGGCACCTCAGCTGCTTAGCTTGCCTTGCTTCTGTTCTTACACCAAGAAGGAATGGTGGTAAGAATGGTTTACCGTGGAAGTTTCAGCCTCCCTTGAAACCATGCCTTCCTCATGGCTAGATGCCATGGACCCTCTCGCCTCATCCCTGTCTTGGACTCATGGCGTCAGCACAGTCACTTGCAGTGCTGAGGCAAGCTGGCCTCGGCTACTAGAGAGCCTGCTTCCCAGCGTGACCGCTGTGGTCCACGACACTTTCCTCAGCAGCGAAAGAAACAGTGAAATTCTTCACTGAATGCAGGACGGACCAAGTGTCCTTGCTGGGCTCCGCAGTGATCATCTCCCCAGGACCAGAGAGCTGCTGACCTTCCAGTCGCTGCGTGGCAGGGGGAGAGATGCCCGGCAGAAAAAGGGAAGGGAGACAGTGGAGAGGCAATAGGATATGTGAGGCATGCAACGAAAGCAGTGTAAACACGCAGAGACACATACAGCAAGCCTGCATCAGGTCCTCAGGTGATGTAAATCAGCACAGCCCTGTCAACTTCGATAGAGCCCCACACTTCTGAGCTGCAGACCCCCCCCACCCTGTCCCCCTCTGTCCCCTGGACAGCCTAACATTCCCTGGGGCTGTGTAAACAGTGGCAGCCACATCCTCAGAGGTGTGGTTAGCACGGCTGCAGGTCACCACCAGAGATATCTGGCAGCGGCCCAGGTTAAGCAGCCTCTGCCACCCCAGGGAGCTCAGCCTCTGTCACCCCAGGGAGCTCAGCCTCTGTCACCCCAGGGAGCTCAGCCTCTGCCTCCACCACCCCTGGGAGCTCACCCCCGCTCCAGCACAGCCCCTCCTGCAGTGCTAGCATGGGGCCCTGAGGCCAGGCGAAGAATGTGGATGGGGGAACTGGCTCAGATGAAAAACAACCTGCAGAAAGAAAGTGGTTATTTCCAGCCAGATCAGTTCCCCAGCCAAGCGTACTCACACAACCACTCCAACTGCTGCTCTGGCACAGGGAGAGGGAAGGTGCATGCATGGAAACCAGCAGCTGGAGTCAAGAGGATGGCTGGGGCCGCCACCGAAAAAAAAGTATATTAATCTAAATGCTTGGCTGGGGTTGTGGGAAAACACAAATCCTCTTTCTCAGCCCTCAAATAAGTTCTCCTTAAAGCACGAGCAGTCAGAGAGAAGGATTTCGAAGGCAATTTCAAGCCCTCTGAATGGATCAATCACTTCTAAATAAACATCTGCCTTTGGACTGCCTCTAGTGCTTTCACTGCCTTGTCCATCACTGTCTTTCCAAGATAAGGCACGTGGAAGAAAGCCATCTCCCAGGCAATTCCAACTATTTACCAATCAAATTAATGCACTTGGAAGCAGAGCAAAGAAGAATTTCCTCTGTTCTTTCACCAGCCATAATGCTTTATAAGCAGACCAAATCCAGAATATTAATGCGCAGAAGCACAAGTATTACAATCCCACTCGTCTCTGTGAAAAACAAAATGGATTTTGTGATTTTGTTTAAGAAACCTCAGCTGAACAGCTGAATTTAGGCGGTAATTCCTGTCTTCACAGGTAAAAGTTTGGGTAGTTCTAACGAAACATTTAGAGATAAGAACACTGTCGCTATTTATACTAACCGTGCTATCACTCACAGAAAAGCAGAAACCAAAAAGTGTAGGCAGCAAATCCTTATGCACTTACTCATCAGTCAAATTTCTCTTCGCTACTCATTTCTTTCCTAACACCTGCAGATCATAAGCAACCACTGATGACAAGTTCGCTCAGTTTTATGAAAAAATAAAACCATCTTGGCACCATAAAGAACGAAGGGATAACCTTGTGGTTAAAAGGCTGGCCTACGAGGCAAATCACATAGACTGTACATTCACATACAGTCTTTATGATTTAATAGAGAATTCAATAACCAGAGTCATAAGGTACTCTGGCACCAGCAAGCGATACTCCTTCCTTTCCAGTGATCCAGCTTGAGCAGGATGGATGGAGAGTAGCTCCATCTCTGGTTTACCCTATAGCCTGGAAGCAAGGAAAATTTTTCTGGAAGTGTGAACCAAGGATTTACTAACACCCAGGGATTTCAGTTCCTGGATGCACCCTCTAGCCACTTGTCTGTTATGCAGGAAGTGGGTAGCACATCCTCCCCCTCCTTCTGCTCCCCTAGCAGCTATGTTTCAGGAGAAGCTGTGATCTGACTGCATAAAATGAGGAAGAGGTTTGAGACTCTGAAATGTAGTTTCACAGGGTTGTATGTGACAGCAGAACTCAAACATAAATTTAAGTCTACGTAAGAGATTAAGTTTGAGGTATTCTCCTTTGGTTTTGTTTTTTGGTGGTTTTTTTTGTCATTGGTCCCCAGCCCTCAGCACGCTGGCTCCCATGGAGCGCCTAAAGACAGCATACAGGAACTTCGGCATCGAAAGCAATATTGTAAAATCTGCATCTAGAGGTAGGCACACGACTGTTGCAGCATTCACTGTCTCAGTGCCTGGATCTGAAACGCAAACCTGTGTTGGTACCTTTAAGCACCAACAAAGCATTAAAAAAAAAAAAGTATCAATCCAAGTTCTGCATTGCCTTTCTATGTAACCAGCTGACTGCCTCCCCATACATATCTCTACTCTTGCTGCAAAGTCCTCTCATTTTACACATATTTCTCCCCCAACCCACAGAACCCCAATAACGCCGATGTTAAAATGCTAACTAACCTCTGTTTTCTGCGCAGTGGCGATCCCCTTGGGAGCAGCTGCATTACAACTATCCTGAAAAAAAAGCAGCATTTCTCCATGTCAGGACAAGGAAAAGATACATTGCTGTTCAGATGTAAAAAATACAAGGAGAAGGCATCATGGGGGATTCCAGCCCTCCCCAAAGAACCTCACCTGGCAGGTGGTAGCAGGAGAGACACGCGTCCATTTACAGCTGGCACACGCACCCTTGGATATACACTGCGAGCAGCTGGTAACACAGAAAACAGGTTTTTTGTAAGACACACGGATTCAATCTAGATTCAGCCATGAATGTGAAATTTCAAGTGACAGACAAAAGCACGAACCCAAGAGAACAGTCTGGGAAACATGTAATGAAACGTGTAAAACACATAACCTGTGTTTACCCTCCAAGCCTATTGTTCTGCTGTGCTTATTCTGAGGACGAATTCAGTATGAAATACAATCTGTGCTGAGAGGCTGAGAGTCATAAATTTCCAGAAAGTGTGAAGCAGACAGAACACTTTGGGTTTCATTTTGCTGTGGTTTTCTCCAGTACCTAAGTGACCAGATAGTACTTTTTAACCAGAAAAGGGCTGAAAACCACCAGTGAATCTTTCACAGCTTGCCCGAACTTCTGTTCTGTGTGTGTAGGCTAGCAAGTACTGCTAGTTTGCTACTGTCCCCCCCAACCAAAAAATACGCCTGTTGGGAAACCAGTTAGTTCCTGTTTTGCTTTGCCATGCACCTATCAGCATGGAGGAGAGCCAAGAGCAGCACAGGCCCTCTCCACACACGCTGAGAAATGCTCCGATTTAGAGAGAGACAGCTCCTTCCCTATGTTTTTCCAGGGACAGGGAAGTGATGTGCCACTTTCCAAAAAACAGGAGTTCAATTTCACCTCAGGATTAGCCTCTTTGTATAGAAGAGGAGCATTCTGAAGGGGAACACTATAGTTACCTACAGCGTACGTCAAACAGATCTTTCTAGGTTTTAACAACCACATATCGTAAAGGGTTAGGCCACGTGCTGGGCACAAATGCTTTCTACTGCGAGCTCTCAACAAAGAGCATGGCTCGGAAAAATAATGTGTACAGAACAATAGGTATTCACTATTCCTATTAGCAGATTAGATGTTACTTTCTGGTTTAATTGTATTCATGTTACCCACGGACCACATTTAAATTGTATTTGGTTCAATTAAAAACCAGCTTCATGAAATTACTTTTACAGAATCTCCTGACTCCTCTGATCTAGGTCTTATCCTGAGTACCAGGGGCCCACCTTTTTTCACTAGGACAAAAAGGATTTTAATGTCATCGTGACATCCTTTATTATCTCTTCTGGCACTTGTCATAAATTCAGTCATTGTAATGACTCTCCTACAGCTAGCTGCCAGGGTCCCGTTAAATAAGAGAGTTATCAGAAGAAGTAGCTCTCTAAGGACAATTAAAAAAGAGGAGAAGGAGGAAATGGGCCAAGAAAAGGGATTTAACTATCTTTAGTGAAATTTATTTCCGTAATGAATTAAAAAAAAAAATTATCATCCTCAGCTCCCCTCCCCGCACACACATGTAAACCCCTCAATAAACTTCAATAGGAACCAAGTTCTTACTTTGTCAACCGAAATGTTTGTGTGATATTCCCAAAGTTCGTGGACAGCGACGCTTGAAGAACTAGACAATCTGGAAAAAATGTGACTGTCAGACATATGCTAGACATTACAAGAAGTAGCTGAAATAAAAAAAATGGAGTTGAAAGCTCATGTGCCTTCAGTGTTCTCTACATGGTATGCACCTTCTCATACACACATTAGGTCACACTTTTGACTGAAAAATAACTAGATTTTGTCCTTCCATAGCACTCTTCAGCTGAGTTATTCCAAGACTTTACACACACTAAATTAAGCTTTATGTCACCACTGCATGACATACAAAAGTAATGTTATTGTCAGGATACAGATAAGGAAATGCTACTATGGAGCAGCAATATAAAATCATCTCCCGAAGAGCACACAGTGTATACTGTGGCACAGCCAGACCCCAAATTCAAGTCTTCTAACATAACAGACTGTTCTAATGCGAGAGACCCCAACATACCGTACTTCTCCCTCTTTCTGTCTCAGAGACTTGGTTTCAGAGTCTTCTTTTGTAATCTATGCAGTAGCAATTTTCATCCTATTTAAATCTTTTATGATTGCATGAGTCAATTTGCCATTATTTCAGCTAGCAATTACTATACCAACAATTCACTGGCAGCTGTGGAATGAAAGAGTATCTTCTCCCATGAGCAGAATACCACATCGAAAAGCAGAGCTAGATATATACCACTTAAGCCATGGTCCCTTTCATCTGTGTGCCTGCAGATGTGTACGTCTGCAAAATGAATGACTGTCTGAGATCAAATGAAACCCATGTGTGCAGACTTCTCTGGCTTCTTTATGCTAAGAAGTAGATACCTTTTTAACCCAGGAAAGTTACACAGATTTAAAGTATACCTACCTTGCAAAGGCAGAGAAAGCTTTGTCTTTATCACCGGCTGGCTTGTTCAGATAAAAACCAGCATTGGCTACATCTACACTGTTAAATCAGAAGTATCTCCTGCTCCCTATGTCAGCATGGCACTTGGATGCTGACTGCAAAGGTCACTTGCACTGCTTGTTAGAAACAGCCCTTGAAACTGGTCATACGCTTAATGGATAGCAAACAGTCTGATTTTTAAAGCTATTTTAATGCTTGAAGATGTGGATAAGCACACAGAGACATTCTGAAATCCTTCACCAAGCACCTATTTGCATCTCCAGAAATCTACGTATCTGCAGAAATCTGACATGTTGGGCATAAAATTGCCGAAATCACTTGCCTAGGTCATCATATGAGAAGGGTCTCAAGACACGAGCTACTGAAAAATAGTATTTTACCAGGATTAGTAAGTAAAAGTAAGGAAATTATCTGCTTCTGGCAGAGCTTGTCTACTTTTAATTTTGTATAAATACTTTAAAACATAACATACATACAACATAATTTTGTATAAAAACTTAAAAACATCACTGTGAAATTTGGTTGCCTGATTTTGTCTGTGTTGAAATTAATGGAACCTATTATTTTCTGTATGGCCTGGGATGACCTTTCAAAATGCAACAGACTGCACTGAGCAGCAGGTGTTTTCAAAATGTTTTTTTCCAGAAACGATACCCGAAAGAGTTTTGCAAGTGCTGCTTCTTGTGAGGCTGAGGTCACTTTACATGAGGTACCATCAATAGTCAACATAATTTCCACACTTGCATTATCCACTAATATACCTCAGCTCATATGAGCATGTGAATGGCAGTAATACCGGTGGACACAAGCTATGCTCACAGCCTTCTGGTTAACACTGTCAAAGGGCTCATCTTTGGCATAAAGCAGAGGTAAGGTGAGCGAGCTTCTGCAATACCATGCTCTGAAAAACTGCTAATGGAGTGAGAGAAAGCCTTAGTCTGAGAAGACAGAGAACCAAGAATGTACTCCATAATTACAAGAAAATGTGCCTTTTAGGACTGGGTCAATAAAGGACATATTTTTCTTCTCTAATGCATTTGTCCCTCTTAAAAATCCACTAACAGTGTTTACTAAAGACAGCTTAATAGATCAGAATACTCATGGATATAACCCTAGCTGTCACTTGCTAGTGACAAAGTATTTCTTCTCAATTCCCAAATCATCACTGGATAGGAACTTGACACATAACACTTGTATGATGTCAAAAGAGCTTTTCCCATACAAAGGCCATAAGATGATTTCCTGAGATCCTAATATTCCAAGGAACCTCCTTCAGGGGCAAAGGTCCCCTAGAGAGTGAGCTCTTTGCAGAACTGAGCTCTTCAGAATAACAGGTCATCGTAAGTTCTGGTTAACATTTCACTCCTTTTTCTACACAACGCTATTACAAAAGAATCAGATTCATGCAGAGTATTACATGCCTTTTGGGCTGTATTATCTAGCAAAAGATAAAGGCAGGCATTTATCTGAATTTTCTGTTTCCTCTTCAAGTCACTTAGGAGCACATGGTATCCTTGAGCTCGCTATCTTTGTCTCTCAGTTTAGACTAAAACAATTTTTTATTCTAACATGAGCAACTTTAAAAAGGCACAAGGACAACCTGTATTAAAAAAGCTTTGTGCTTCTACACAGACCCGTGAAGCAATGCAAGGGGGATGTTTTCATCCTATTAGTCAAATAAGATGCTACTGTGAAGGATTATCATCTGATCTTTGAGACCAAAGTCTAGAGAACTGCTCAAAAGTCTAGATATTCAGTAATTTACCACCTCATTCTAAAACTTGTAGTTGTCCATAAGATCACAAAACAGATCACATGCATCATGTGTTCAATACAAATGGCACAGGTTTCCAATTCTGAGAACTACTGGTGAATTAGTGCAAAATGATTCAACCAATAATTCAGAAAGGTGAATGAAATCAAGCAAAAAAAATGTACCAGCCAAGTTGCTACCAACCATGCATTTTCCTGCTTATCTTCTACATGGGACAGTCACTTTCTCACAAGTATCTAAGTTAGGTTGAAACAGTTAATTGAATGTTAAGATTATTTATTGTACAGACACTCATAGTCAGATTCTCCTCTTATTTATGCTAGTGTAGTTTCTTGCAAAAACAAATTCTGTTTGCAGATAAGAAAAGCATTAAGACGGGTTAATTTGTCAAGGCAAAGCACTGGACCAACATGGCCTCCATAGCTCCAGCCAGCTGGACTGTCATTGCAGCTATTTTAAGTTTCCTTAGACAGCGATTAACGGCACCGTATAAATACACTCCTAACGCTAAAAGACTGCATTGCTATAGGCAGAACTGAAGAAGCTGCTTCTAGCTACAGGTTAACAGGTTTTATTACTTCTAGACAGGATTCCGTATTAACAAATCTTTAACTATTAAGAATAGCATGAGTATACTCAAATCACTTGAGAAAAAAGGGATTTTTTTTTTAAATGACCTTTAATAAAAAGCATTGCCTAGTTGCACACTCATTAGGCCTCTATTTATTCTCAGTTCACCTCAGTAATAAAGCACAGTGAATAAGCACTAAATACATGTAATAGTAAACCATACCATTATCTGTTATCACCGGAGTGGTTAGATTGCACAAACAGGATGAGTTTTTCAGCACTACGTTTTCATAAAATACTTCAACAGGTTTTACAATTTTTATCAGACAGGAAGTAAGGATTTTGCTTGCAGTCACAGCAACCTATAAAACAATAACAACAAGAAACAACAGATTATTTTGTCATACTTGTTAAGTCATCACCTTGTCTTTACAGGAAAATACAAACTATGAAATGTACAAAATGAAAATTTTTGTGGTGGAAGCAGACAATTCACTAGGTAGCGTCTCAAAGGAGAGGGTCTCTCCTAGCTCAAGCAGCAATACAGAGAGTCCTGAAAGGAACAGCGTTGCTTACTTCCAGAAATTAAATGGATCTGTAAGGCATATGAGGGGAGCAATCTGGAATAATTTTGGATTCTAAAGCAAAATTTTTGCTCTAACAGCGTTATATGCTGTTACATTCCCTTAAAAACATTTGAGCAAGAATGTACAACAAATCCTCACGGAGAGATGACGTTTGCATCCATAACCAAAGTGCACTTAATTATGAAACAGAATTTGTCTTGTAATGAATTATCCTTTGTTTCTGGCTGAGAGTGCTTTACAAATATGATCACATTAGTGCATTCAATCAGGAAACCAGAAACAATAGCATGCAGATTAAGTGGCCAGTCACAATACTTGATAATCAAATACTCAAGGCTGCGTGTGCCGTGAACAGATACTGAGTAAATACTAATAACACTTAAAGACGCATTTGTGTTAGCATATGTGTCTCGGTGAGTGTTTTGTAACTTGTTACAAAGCTCAGAACTTACATAATGCACTTGATATATAGTCACAAGAAATATTAAAATAGCTGATAAAGTGAAATAACGGAAACGTTGCTTTTGTCAGCACAGTGAATTTTTGACTCAACATCATAAAGTATAGCTTCAAGATACATTTTATAGGAGAGAAAGAGAACATCTATCTGATGGACACATTCAACTTACCGGGATTTCTAATGCATCTGCCAATTGTTGAGATAAGGGGGACTAATATATGGAACATGGTGACAAAAGAGGGGAAGCTGCAATAAGCAGCAAAATGACACATCTTAAGTCACAATAAACAAACACACATAAAACTGGGTGTACATACCTGATTTTTGGCAGGGAAACTTAGCTGGATTTGCAGATCTTTATCAGGTGCATGTGAAATGTTATACCAACTCTTTGTGCCGTTTGAACGTGTACAATTTTCTTTTAATGTGCACCTAAAAGTATACATAAAATTATACTAGCCTCCTTATGGTTGCTTTAACTTCAGACACTGTACTTCAATAACGTTATTGATTTTTTACAGGAACATTATTGATTTTTTACAGGAATATGGTTACAACTGCAAAAAGCTTTAGGAAAACAATCAGTAAAATCTTCTGCTTATCAAAATAAATTACAATGCATTGATATATGCTCTAGGGTCCTGATTAAGTCAATTAGACTCAAGCAAATAGTAGATGCTTGGCCAGTAACAGTGGATTTGGTAGCCTGGAATGGACTTCATCATCCCCCAACTTTTGACTGCTCCATTGTACAGCTCTAGATCTGACACACACGCACCCCGCCCTGTTTCCTCTACACTCAGTGGGGAGAAATATGCTCTTTCAGGGTGCAATTCACCTAACCTATTTTAGACATTCATACAAAAATGAAATGAATCACACTATAGAAGCTGCTCCTTCTCTCCAAAAAGTGTAAGAGGAAAAGGGAATGAAGCTCAGATGTAGAGTTATGTTACAAATGTGTACAGCTGATGAGATGCATCCTCCTTTCTAATCTCTGTCATCCACTGATGTGAATAGTAATCTTTCCCTTTTATGTCAGTGCTCTTGGTTAAAAACACTGGGTTTAAAAAGGTAGTTCAAAACAGCTTTCTCTCTCTTGAAGAATAAAATCCATTTCAGAAGTAGGATGGCACAAAGCACACAAAAATGTTACAGACACCAAATTGCAGGTAACAGAAACTATACAACAGAAAATTAAGGAAGAATGAGGGAACACTGGGATATACAAGTACTGCAAAGATTACATGTATCAAAAACGTGATAAAAAAAAAGAACGTCGGCATACAAATTAGACAATCTCGAGTTTGAAAGGTGAATCCTTACAATACTGCCTGCTGTGAACAGTTAATGAACAATCCACAGATTAACTTCAAGTCATTTCAGACAGCTAGCAATTAAAGACAAGTAAGTCCTAACTGCATATATCTTATTTTAAGATTGAAAATTTATAAATAAATGTGACATTTAATATTGTTTTGATAATCCTGCTTTTCTACCAAATGTAGAATAATGTGTTGCTTCAACCACATGATCAGTGGCACGTGTCTTAATGAACTATTCCTTCGCTAAAGACTAGAAATGAGTACATACTTGCAAAGCATGGGCCTTTTTCATAAGGAGCTCGCTGTATAAACACATTTCACAAACAATGTGTTTTCTCTCCAGAAGATGTAACACAAGAATGACTTTCAAGAAAAATTTCCACTGCTGTCCAAAATGCCCGAAATAACCCCACAAGCCATAGGAACCATAAAGCCATCTCTACTGTAGATGAAGATGTTGGCAACTGGAGTGCAGTTAAACACAAGGTCACTTCCTCTGTGGTCGAGCTCAGCAAATTGAGTTCCTGCTGCATATGAACCTGGTGGGGCTTTGCATCTGAATACATTCAGATCATAACTGCACTGTAAGAAATTGGGACCATGCCTGACATTTCAAACTGTCTTAACTAGGACAAATTTCAGGCTTGTTTACATCTCTCTTCACCTGACTGAGATCACAAAGGTGCATTGGCACCATAGTTTTAGAACCACAGAGGATGGGATCTGTCATCAACAGATGTACATAAACCAGATGCTCAGATACGTATGGGTAAATAACTCTCACTGGCACACAGGAGAGAGACATCCTATAGTTTCTGGCAGGCTGAGGATGATAAAGTTGAAGATGCAAGGCAACGCACTTGTGATACTTGGCACTAAATAAATGTATGCATTTCAGTGATGTGAATATTAAAATACAAAAAAAAGAAAATTGTTTATAAAGCTGAGTATTTAAAACTGTCCTAGGACAAAGTTATTTGCCGCCTTAGACCACCTAAAGAACACAAGGAGTGAACCAGTTTCCCTCATCTACAATGAAGAATCTAAGGGTTTAATGGCAAAAAAAATGTAATGCTACCCAGAACCTAGGGTTGTGCTTGTCTTCACGCTCGGAAAAAAGCGTCTGTTGTTCCTCTAAAAGCTAACCTTTAACACTCAAACCATGTGCTAAGGAGAATGGCCATTTTGTGGGAAGTAGTCGTGAAGTGGGAAGTAGAGCATCGGCGCATATATTCTCACAATTGCCCTGCACAGGCCAAGAGTGACATGAATTCCACTCACCTAAAGATGAGACTGTTTTGCTACACCCCTATTTTTAGACAATTGGTATTGTTTGCAAGCACATTGGAATGAATATAACAGATAAGTATTATTTGTGAACCACATGGTTTTGAAAATTAGCGTACAGACTCAGACAGCTACTAAGAAGGCAAAAATACCAATGCTGCTAAAGTAGCTGAAAGCTTCTGGAGCCTGGCTTTCTTGGAAAGGTGGACTGGACCAGACCCTATACAAGTGTGAAGGTATAAGGTATGAAACCCTAGGATCGGACTTCAGACATATGCATATATGTACAGGGAAAAAGCACAGTCAAGAATATTTGCACCTTTTACAGGAAGCTAGTTCTTTATATTACTAAAGAGTTGTCTTCACAATTGGAATCAAGTTCCTCTTATTTCATGACGGTAACACGGTATCTATGCATACTGGCTCCTTCATATTTACTTAAGTCCCTGCTTCACTGTTCTTGTATTAACTACAGATCCTACAGAGCTTGCCTTCTCTGCCTTGCTAAAGCATACTGATTTCCTCATGGAATGAGGACGTCGTTTCTGAGAAAGTTTTCGCTTCCTTTTCCAAGGTTCCAGCCTGGGAATGAAGTCCACAGGTGTCACAAACACTGACCAAATTCAAAAGTAGGTCTGATCATGTCAGATAACTAAGACATATTGTGTTATTTCCATATGGAAAATACATGTAAAAGAACAGTGCCTCGTATTGGAGCAACCTCAACATACTTCAGGTAAACCTGATTCATCTATAGAAAAGCTATAAACATTAAAAGAAATCAGACAATGCTCTGACTAATTGTTTTGAATGATTGTAAGTGAAAAGGAGAATTTGTATTTTTGTCCCAATGGAAGAAAGAGCAGAAACAGGTACAGTAGAAACATTCTGTTTCATTTTGTTTTCACTTGCAATAAGATGTAGAGATTTTTTCATCAAAATACTGGATTTGAGTTCATGCTGTCTTCAGAACGAAGCACTGCTGGTAAGTTTTATTTGAAAAAAGGGAGTGCATATTTAGTATAAAATTTATTTCCAAGTCAGAGTATAAAACATATCATCAATCTCAAAAGCATTATGGCATATATTGCTTTAGTGGACATGTACGGACTTTGGTTAAAATACTGTCTAAAAATGTGTCTTTCTCTTTTTCTCAAGCTTCACTCAGAGCTCTTTCTTCACAACACCAAGTGCTTAACACTGAAAAAATTATGTGGGTGTTGAATGGGATTCATATTAAAGCAATTCATTTTTTTCTGCAAACGACTAAATCATTTCTGTTTCAATCAAATAGAAACTTTTGGTGATTCCCCTCATAAACAGGGGATTTACTGACTAATAACTGCTATTTGCAAACTCTTTATAAGGTAACTAAAAGCTTGCAAAGCTCAGCACTGTAACATAAACAGTTTCTAACAAGGTAGCAAAAGGGGGTTTGTGAAAACACATTACAGAACAAACACCTACTCTCTTCTAATAACCACCACTGCAAACACAAAGTAGCAGGTCTTCAGTAAAATCACTTTAACACTGAAACAAACAAAAATGGGTAGTATTAACCTTCTAAAAGAAGGCTACTAGTGGAATTCCTCTAAAAATCAATCTATAACCACTTTTGTTTAATGTTTTAATCACTGATGAACCAGCATAAATGAAGGTTTGCACTGTCGACATCTGCTGATGACACAAAGTTGGGAACACTACCATGCAGAGGAGGATGAGAATATCGCATAGGAAAACTTGGATAACCTTGAAATGGGATGACACTTCAAAGCATAAAGCACAAGAACATGTACCTAGAGCAATAAAAACCTCACAACCCATATGTGCTATAGACTGGAAACTCATGAGGTAGAAAGAAAACAAAGAAAGAGAAGGGCCTGGGGCCATTACTTGATCATGGATGATTGTGGCCCATCAATGTGATACAATCATGAAAAAGACGTTTGTGATCTCAGAACACACTAAGTAAGATGCTCCCTGGACAGACTGATTAAACACCATTGAGCAAGGGACAGCTGAAATCTCTTCTGGAATACTGTGACAGTCCTGACCATCCTTTTTCTGAAAGGATGTATAAACTTCACAGAAGGGCTACTGGAGTGGAATTAAGAAAGGAGTGTCTTACGTGAGAGGATCTTAGTGCAGTTAGCTGTTTTAACACAGCAAAATGAAGATGAAGAAAGAGACTGCTCTCACACAAACACTGAGGAGATAAGTGTGAGGGAGGGGGAAAACCTCTTTCAGCCAAGGTGATTAAGCACCAGAACAAATGAGTATAACCTGTCCATGAACACACACGTGATGAAAATGAGCAGGCAGATTTTAACCAGCAGAACAATGAGACTCTCAGAGAGCCACACAACCAAGGCAAGGAGGACAAAAAGCCTATCTAAATTTAGGATCATCCTTGATCAGTTTATGAGTAGGTTTACATGATATGGTTGCTTGCAGTTGCCAAGACTAGGCTTGATGACCCAGGAATTTTTCCAGTCCTGGCCAAAGACGTACAGTAGCTTTCAAACCTGCTCCAAAGAAAGCAGCAAAACTAATGAATCAAACGTGATGATGAGGTGTTCAGAAGGAAATTCTCCTCTGGCCTAAACCACAGACAGTGCTTCTGAAGTGAGGAACTATGAATACTGAAGACAGCTGAGTACTCTTTCCCTGTTCTCACATGCAAGATGCTCCTAGCCATTAAGATGCTTCAAGCACAAGTGTATAATTTTACCTCTCAATCAATTTGGAAAGCAAAAACATCTATTTTAAAACCAAAGTAATTTCTTCTTTTCAGCCCAACATATATTTTATGGGTAGATGTCAAAAATCTGAAGGTTAACATGGACTTTAAAAGGTGCAGAACTCCCTTTCACGTGATAATAGTGTCTCATGTTTATGGCTATGACTGATTCCATAAAAATTCAGTAGATATAATCTTGATACTGGATAGCCCCAAGCCAGTCAAAATGTACACTGACTAATAATGCATGGCTTCTATATGAAAGTCTAAAACACACAAAAATACCTTTGATTCAAAGAACACCACCCACAGTAGGGATCCTTTGCAGATAAGCATTCTTCCTTGGAAACATATTTACCACAATTTGCAACTGGTATTCTTCTCACCTAAAACCAAAGAATGCAGTAACACATTGAATTAAAATAGTCTCCATAAACAGGGAAATTGAGGGTTACCGTTAAAAATCTGGCAGCAACCAAGCACAATCCCTCCGGGAAAGTTTCCTTATGAACTCTACTTTGCCAGAAGACCTTTGAATAGAAATATGCAGCTGTATTTTGCCATCAGATGATGAAACTCCTCTGACAATGACAAGGCCAGCATGGACAGAGTAATGCAGGAAAGACTAATTAGCATAGTGAATTACAGATAACAATAGAAAGGAGAAATTTTACAAATAATGTTCTGCTTAACAGAACATCGTTTTCCTCTCATCAAAACTGAGATTTGTAAATGATTGATGAAGGTGCATCCAAAAATGCATGCTCAAAACAAAATGCATCTGTGTTTGCATCACCATGACAGGTAACTGCATGTGTACACTAGAACAAACGCATGCAACTAGTTAGCATGCACGAAAATGCCATTTTAATAAGTAAATGTAGATAATTGTGGCTATATTGTATGTAGCTATACTTGTACATTCAGCTCGAATATCCTAGCCAGCCATTTTCAGAAAAGGAAAGGAAAAAGAAAAAGAGAAAGCTGATTACAAACACGGAATACAAATAGAAATGATGTTATTAATAACAATGGTGATTAATAATATTATTAAGAAAAATATTCCTAATTCAAACAGGTTTTTTACAAATTTACATGAGTTAAAAAGTTCCTATATTTTGCACACAGAAACACAGATACATGGCCTTTCGCAGAACTGCCATATCTTGTAAAATTAAATGTGTGAGACAATCAGTTCAGAAACCAGCCAACATCACAGACAACTAGGAAGTTAAAAAAGACTGTGTAGAAGCCTTATTTAAGCTCCAAGAGATGATCCAGAGAAAGGCATTTATTCCTAAAAGCTGTTGCTCCTCTATAACAGCTTGCTCTTTTACCAAAGCTAAAGAAAATCCAAGTCTTTACTTTGAATTCCTACATATACTTTTGACTGAAATTTTGATTCCTTCTGCATTTGTGATAGGTGGTTTCTAACAGCCAGGAGTTCTACCAGCTCACCCACTCCTCTCAGATGGCAGGCTAAAACACTACCTTTACTGCTGGAAAAGTGATTTTTATTGTAAATTAAGGTAATCGAGTGCTGGATGAAATCTTGCCCAGCTAATATGGACAGCTAGCTCTTATGCTTTCACTGCCATCTTCCCGGCTGCTGGTGAGACAAAGGAATTTGCTGAGCTGATGCTCAGTAGCCCTGCTGCAGGATGTGCTGCAACAACTGCACCGGCTCCTGGGAGCCACTCTCTGCTTGAGATGCAGCTCTGACACGTTTGCTCACATGTAGTAGCTCCCAGTGATTGCTGAACTCCTTGGCCTCACTACGCATACACATTAATCACTTCTGACTGTGTTTTTGTTTTGATTTTTTTTTAAGTCTACACCTAACTGAAGATGATGACAATTTTATTACTGAATTCAGCAGAATTAAGACTTCAAACCCACCTCTCAAAATCAAGAGATTTCTCCACATTAGGAACTCCGTAACTAACTAGCAAACCCTGGCCTACCAAAACCTGGATTGCCAATTCAGAGGAACTCAGCCTCCAGTCTACAAGGGTTTTTCTGCTACCTCCAAGCTTGATTCTGAAAGATATCTCCAGGAAAAAGAGAAACAAAGCCTCTCTCAACAGAATGACATAAAATAAGGATGGGATTAAGGGTGTAGCAACAACAGTGGGCAGCACCATGGCAGTGGAGGCTCTCCTAAGCTCTGCAGAAGCAAAGCCCAAACTTTAGGCAACATAACCAGATATTAGATGCAAAGCTAGTAACTGCAGTTTGGATACTTAAGGTCTAACTCTGACCCAAACAGATGCTTCACTTACAAAGTGACAGAAATCCTTAAAGCAGTAGTTTACTGGAATTTATCATTTTATTTAATATTGTGCTTACCTTATTGGCAGAGGACAGATAGATATAGTTGTTATCTACTGGATCAAGTCGAAGTTTGGGGAAAACAGAGGTTTCTTCCTCAATTTCGTATAAAACCTCTGGGCAATTAGACTCCATATCCTCATTAAGAACAGCCTAAAACACACGAAATTAAGTTATTCACAAGTCCTTGTATTGATCGGTCACCATTTTAAATAAAAGCCTAATTTCAGCTACATCAGAGCTTCTGAGACGATTTACTGTGCCCTGATTCAATTCACCTCCTGCATGGACACTGCAGAAAGATGGAGGAAAAGACCACCAGAACAGAATTACAACAAAATCCACGCCAGACACATTTTGCACTGAATCTGGCACTGGTTTAGTGTATGAAACATCCCTCCCCCAAGTATGTTCCTGACTGACACAGAAACTCAATGTGGAAGACACACCTATATCCCAAAGTCATCATGTGTTACGTACTCCTATGAATGGAGAAGAACGTATTAGCCCTCAGAAAACAAATAAACATCCAAATACCCATAATGTAAAAATGAATCTATGCAAGTTACTGACAACTGTCTTCAGGACACGTGGCTTCTGTAAGTATGCATCTGAGGTGGTATTTCTTTTTCTCACCTTGCCCAACTCTACAGTTTTCCACCATCCTTCTCACAGAATTCAAAAAGAACCAGAGACCACAGAAACTTTAATTTGCAAGTTAATAAGCAGACCGACACTGATGTAAGGTTTTCCACAAACGTGACTAAACAAGGTAGATACATTCATAATCTCCGTGCTAATGAGAGATGGAAGACTTCAATTTCATTTTTCATTTCAAAAGCAGAGTGAAATCAAATGGGCAAAAGCTTTTCAAGGTTTCTACTATATGCCTTTCCAACTGCCTGCTTAATGAAAACAAAAAATGATAGTAATCCTTTGCAGTGTAGACAGGAAATGCATATTCTTGCAAAACCCAGGAAAAAAAATTAACGCATAGAAGACATTTGAGTGGATGGTTGAAAAGTTTGAAGAGGTAAGATGACTTTCACTTCCAGGTGACTGATTTAAGCTAGCACAGGTCAACTATTCCAAAGCAAAGACAAAATGAATCTTGAGTTTTCTCTGTGATGGACAGCTATTCACATCACACAGATAGGCTAACAAACAAGCAAATATGCTTTCTTTCCATGTTCCCAAAATATAATAATAATATTTCTGCTGGAAAAATCAAAGCAAGGAAGGAAACAAAAGACAGAGTTACCAAGAACTCCACAGTCCCTAAACTGATATGGCACTAGCAGTTTGATGAAATGTTTCCATGAATTTTAAGCAGTATATCTTGCTCTCCAAGTAACATTACAGCAGTTACTTCACAAACAAAAACCAAACAGAGATTCAGGGGATTATGTCTGTTTATAATGTAGTGCCTAAATAAGGAAACTTTTACCCACTTGAACACAGCAGCAGCTGATGGAGAAGGGAAGAACTGCACAATCATCTTACCTTCAGTAACTGTCCATCGTCTGTTCCCAGAAAGAGAACTATCTGATTCAAAACAACTGTGCCATAAACAGCTGCTAATCCAGAGTGAATCAAGGTAGGTAGTTTCCTGATTGATTGTGTCTCCTGAAAATCAGATATCAGAGAAATTTATGACAAAATCATTCACTTAGAATCACAGAATCCCTAAGGTTGGAAAGGACCACCAAGATCATCAAGTCCAATCTAACGCAAAGCTTTAAGAAAAATAAAGAAGAGTCCCTGGAAAGATTCACAGAGATCTCAACTTTAGCTAATATTTTGGCTAACATTTTAATTCTGACACAATTTCAGAGCAATATATCATTGGAAATAGCACATGAATCATGACACTACTTTCTTCTTCAAGGCAATGGGTCACATCTGTGATAGTTAGATCTACTGCAGTTAAATCACTGACCTCAGCAGGACATAGACTTGGCCTAACAGCAGCAAGTTACTTTGCAACTGAATTTCTCCTTTTTGGGACATAATGCCCTGGGCTTATTCTGCATTGCCAGCTCTCCTCAAAGAAGCCATGCTTTGTCATCACCTGACTGCATCTACCATGAAGGCTACACATACACTCAACAGCCACTTTTAAAGGCAAATATTCTGGAGAAAGGAGGCACTTCAAACACACAGACTGTTGTTTTGGTTTTGTGTGCGTGTCAGAAAATGCAGAGCTTCATCCTCTTCTTTCTCATTTCCTGCTTTACACTAAAGGAAGTTGAGACTTAAGTATTACATATATATAAAAACGAGATAAAGCAGCACAAAGTTCATGTCAGGGAGAACATAAACGTGTCTGTGTGAGCTTTAAAATCAACATGTTCCCTACAATTCTCCATCCAAGCTGGAAGAAGTTAGGTGACAAACACATGTAAGCAGCTCATGAAAGAAAACATCATGCAGGAAATCCCTGTATCTTGTGGAAGGAAAAACCAAACCAAATAACCCCGACTGTAGACGATCCAGCGCTGAAATGAAGCCCTGATGTGTGAGAATAAGGTCATTCACCAGGTGAAAGATGGTCTCTCCCACATACTCCCTACAAGCCCACATGTCTCCCTAGCAAGCAGTACTTCAGGTTTGCAGCCCTGTAATTGCTTTAAGTCAATCTCCATGGCAGATAACCCAAAAGGTGTGATCTCACCTGCTCTCTAAATCGGTCCAACACCAACCAAGCCCCACCTCCCCTTCCCCTCTATTAGTATAAAGCTTTCCAGTGAGCTTGGTTAAAGAAATGATGTGCCTAGAAAACAGCCTGCAAATCCATCTATGTACCTACCTGAATTTTCATCTGAGTCTCTTTCCTCATCACATGAATATGTGGCTGCACAGAAGGCTGTGCTGGCACAAAGGCACAGGGAGGTGGAGGGAAGAGCTCAGACAGGACCACATCCTTGGGAACAAGCCCTGTAGGCAGCTTACAAAGCCCAGCATCTCAGCCTCAAGGACAGATTCCTAAACCTACAGGAGGAACCCTCTGAGTGCAAGAATCTATTTTGCTTTAATGCACAAGTCAAAGTGTGAGAAGGGACCATTAAAACTGACATTTTGCAGAAAGGTGAAGGCATTTGTCAAAGTTATGGAGTGAATCCATAACACAGTAACAGCTGAATTCAACTCTTGCATGCTAGGGTGCTGGCTTAACCCCAAGAAGTCTTTCCACACAGAAATAATTTTTCTTCTGAACTGCAATCCTAAGTCAATTAAAATCTTTTTCAGTCATTGGAATTAGTTTAATTAGCTTGCAAGAACAGCCACATGGAGTCAAGACTTGATTAACTTTCATATTTAAAGATTATTTTTTTTCTTGCAGGAGGAAGAAGACAGAGGAACTGTCATGTAGTGGCACAGAACTCCAGTAAAAGCCACTTAGGCATGAGACTCCAGTACCATGGAGGTCTGGTTTAGATATGGCAGGCGAAAAGTGATTGCAAGCATTTTAAGATAGAAAAAGGTAACTCACTTTTTTATTAGATCAGAGTATAATGAAACTCCAGCACTGGTGCACACGATGAGCCTTCACTCAGGCTAAGGACTGAGGAGGTGAAGCTTCCAGGCTTTGGTCTCCACCAGAATTAGGATTTTTTTTTTTTTTCTGCAGTGCACTGTATAGCAGTGTAAGGAAAACACACCACCTCGCAGGCTCTGTAGACTAAGATCCCAGATGAGGGGAGGACTCACCCAGTCTCTGAAAAGCTTTGCTGCCAGATTTCATTTTGACCCACATACTAGTAAAATAACTAGTGTCATATCAGTGCATCCTCCTCATGTGACTGAAGAACTAATACTGACAAGTGTGGAAGCCTCCTCCCCTCACTCCGCTTGCTAGGGGGAGGGTCAATGCGACATTGAGCTAATACAGATAAGAAAAGAGGGAATTTAGATGGGGGGCAGTCACAACAAAAATTGCCTTCTCTCTTCTGCAACCTATTTCTCCAGCTTGTTCGTTCCCTCCAGGGTGCAGCTGCTGCTTTCAACCTTCTGTCACCCCTTTTCTATGTGCATTTATTTTTTTAACAAGCCCTTTTACCTCTTCCACTGTGACTAATGGGGTTACAGCACTGTAGGGCCTTCCCAAGCTTTTTCTTTTACAGTATAATCCATCCTTAAAATGCATTTAGTCTAAACTTCCTTTATACTTGAAGAGTCAGTCATCTCCACAATCATCTGTCTGTCTATCCTGTAACCTTTTCAGGCTCATTCAAAAAAAAGAAAAGCAAAAGAAAAGACAATACTGCTCTAGAAGACCTTCCATTTTTAAAATCTTCAATTACACCCTCTGTTCTATTCTATAGTCCCCCAAAATCTTCACATGCACAGGTAAGCCTAGAGAACTCCTGAATTAACTTCCATTTTGCTTTTAAGTTCATCTCCCTAAGCTGTTTGGTTATTGGCATGAAAGGTATTTATACTCATTTTCTATTTTGCATCTCATTTTCAGATTTAGCTCTGTATGATTCCAGCTGCAGCAACCACATCCACACTGCTACTTTCTGTCTTGATTTCCTCTTGATTATTTTACATCGCGTTCCTCAGAGGGAAGGGCAGCATTTTTAGCTCACGCAGCACTCACTGCAGCTGGCCAAAAAGTAAAAATAAAGGGTTTGAGCATCAGAGTGAATGAACAGATGCAGCTATACAAAAGGACACAAGACTTATGAGCAGTGTATAGCAATAGTCAACGTTGGAACAACACGTAGATGTTTTTCCTAAAGGGGAAAACCTTCTGGAACCTCATTTTTCTTTCTTAACTTCACCATCCTTCAACCTCTTTCAACAATTTTTACTATATCAGAGGGTAACAAACTTAAACATTGGTGCATGCAGTGAGCCTTTATTAGCGCTAAGGAATGAGATGGACCCTTCCAAAATTGTATTTCCATGAGGTTTTTAAATTTGTGCACTGCATAGCAATGCTAGGTGGACAAACCATCCCAGGCGAGCAGATTGCAAAAAATCAGGGAGGATGACCAGGAAATGACAGGGTCTTCACAGAGACCTTGCAGAGGCAAGATCCTGAGCCTCATGATGCAAGGCCAGAGGGAGAGTCAGAGGTTATGCTTGCGCAAGAGGTTGATGGAGACTCCTGAGGTGGGGGAGGTTAGAAATTTGTGACTTCTTGCAGCAGCAGCAACACTCCTCCTCTGCCCTCAGATCTGAGTTTACAGAATTGATAAAGTGCCCTAATAACCAGCGAGGGAGAACAAGCTCCATTAAAGAAGGCTTTGAAACCAACTGAGCTTTAACAGAGTGTCAGCAGAAAGCAAGAGGAAGTGGTGGGTGACCATGGTTGGAGATTCCCTCCTGTGATGACGAAGGCACATAACTGCTAAACAGTCATGCTATTACAACAGGTTTCTTTTTTTTCGGGGCCCCTAATCCATTACATTGCAGAGAGATTTCCTGATTTTTTATTCCTTGGACCACTACCCATTGTTGCACATCCACACGGACACCAAAGGCATTGCCTAGTGCAGATCAGGACTACAGAGCTCTGGGGGAAAAGTGAAGGTGATGGGACCTCAGGCTTTGTTAACCCCATGGGGTCAGTGAAGCGTCATGCTCTTCTGGATTTGCTACTCACAAACACAGAAGAACTGACTGGAGATGTGACAATCAATAGCAGCCTTCATTGTAGTAACCATGAAATAACTGAGTTCAGGATCTTGAAGACTGTGAGGAAAGAACAGCAGAGTACAGAACCAGAGACCAGGCTTCAGCTTGTTCAGGGAACTGGTTAGTGGGATTGCTGGAGAAGCAGCTTTGAAGGGAAATGGAGCTCAGAAAAGCCAGTAGGTCTTTCAGGACAACCTCCTCCGAGCACAAAACTCGGGAAAACAGGCAGAAGTATCAGGAGATGGCCCCTAGCTAAGCAGGGAAGTCCTGGCTGAACAACAATGCAGAAAAACAGTATAGAGAAAGTAGAAGCAGGAAGAAGCAACTAAGGAGGAACTGCTTGGACACGTAGGGCTGGTGTCAGGAAAGCTCAAGCTAACCAGTGTTGAAACTGGCAAGGGCAAAAAGAAGAGTTTCTACCACCACATGAAGGATAAGAGAATAAACAATGAAAATGTGTGCCAGCTGCTGAATAGGTCAGGTGATTTACTGACATTGGATGCAGATAAGGCTCTGACTTCACCAGCAAGGTCTTGTGGTCCTTTGTACCTACAAGGAGGAGAGAAACTACCTGTACAGGAAGAGGATTAAGCCAGGGATCTCTTAAGAAATCTCAGCTTATAGAAGTCCCAGGGGAACCAGATGAGATCTGTAGGAAGATGCTGAGAGACTGCCTGATAACACTACGAGGCCATCCTCTCATATTTCAAAAGTTGTGGAGATTGGGGGAAGTCTCCAACAACTGAATAAAGGCAAATGCTACACCCATTGTCCAAAAAAAAAAAAAGACAATGGCCTGGGGAACTATCAATGACCTGGAGGAAGACACTGAAAGCTTCTGGGTTATGCTTGCGAGTGACATCAAAATGAGTTGTGCTTGAGTGCAGGGCTGCCATTCAGAGGGACCTACATAGGCTGCAGGAATGGGCCAACAGGAGCTCCAAGAAATTCAGCAAGTACAAATGCAAAGTCCTGCACCTGGGATGGACTAACCTCCTGTGACAGTACAGACTGGGAGCAGCTCTGCTGAAAAAGGACACAAGGGTTCTGGAGAGTGGTAGGCTAAATGGTGTATTCAGGCAGCAGTGAAGGTTAACAGCATCCAGGGGCGTGTTGACAGGAGCATAGCCAGATTGAGCAAGGGAAGTGATTATTTCCCTTTACCTGGCACATGTTCAATTGTGTTTAGGATACCGCGCTCAGTTCTGGGACCTTCAGTAAAGCACTGACCTTGATAGATCAGAATGAGTTCAGTGGTGGGCCACTGTGAGGGTCAGAGCCTGCAGCACCTGCCCTATGAGGAAAGGCTGAGGGAATTGGGCTGGTTCAGCCTACAGAAGAGACAGTTTCAGAGGGACCAGAGAAACAGAGCCAGGCTCTTGACTGAGGTGTATGCAGGACAAAAAGAGACAATGACGCAAACTGAAACAGCATAGGTTTCTAGTGGACATCACTATGAGGACAGTGAAGCATACCAGGTGGTCCAGAGAAGTTGTCCCATCGCCACTCCTGGAGGTTTCAAAATCTGACAGGACAAAGCCCAGAGCAATCTTGTCTAACCTCAGACCCTCCTGTGAGCAAGGGGCTGGACAGGAGACCTCCTGTGAGGATGCTTCCAACCTGAATGATTGCGTAATCCCAGGGAAGAAAATCGGCTGTTCAAGAGCCCCTAGGCTGTGAAAAGATTACACTAAGAACACCTGGTGAAGCCAGATGACTAAAAGCAACTCTTCTTACTGACAATGTGAGAGTTTACAAGTCTCCTACGGCTTACATCCCACACCAAACGGATGAACTGAAAATTCGTTGTAACCGGACAGAAATATTCACTCTAGAAACATTAACTCTAGAAATCTGTCAAACATCAGATGAAATACTAGCAGTCTGGTAATACAGAGGAGATGACTTTACTACTAGAAAATTAATTACAGGATCAGTTTTGATACTAGATGATATTTAGAAGTCTGTAATTCTTTCCTTAAATAAAAGACCATGAATCATTTTTGATTAGTTACCACACAAATTCAAATGTCATTCCTGCAAACTAATGGCCATGATTAAACTGATGTGACTCTGTTGACTTCAAAATCTCATTTCAGTAGAGCTTACATCAGCTAAGATTTGTCCTAGGACTCCAAACTATGCTTGATAAATTAAGGAGCATATACCAACCCACTTACTTATCACCCACTGAAATATGCAAAAATTCAAAGAACAGACTGTTATATATCTTTACTTACATTAAATAGCAGATGAAAATCCGACCAAGATAGCTTAGCATTCAGCAGCTATCACAGCTACTTAGCCTCTGCACATCATAAAATAAACACCTTAATATAAACTACAGCGACTTCTCCCTGCCTTACAGGTATATAACTAACACTTTTTTTGTTTTTTCCCCCTGAAAAATTGTAAAGTCCTTTACTTCCCATGCAACATTTTTTAACGGCAAAATCTACTTTCCAGATTTGTCATTGTGGTTAGCTACCATCCTACAACTCTCTCCTGCTGATATTCTCTAATTTGAGCACTTCTTCAACTCATCTGCTTGGCTGTGATCCACAAGACCTAGGGATCTCTGGGAGAGATCTGAGATTCTAGCAGCTTGTTCAGCCATGGAACAACAGAAGGAAAGGCCTTCTTAAAGCTAAACTATTGGAGGAAGTTTGCGACAAATTCCAACATTCCTCCTATGTACTGGCTGAGGAGCTTCAACATCATAATTGTGATCCACCAAAAACGTTTGTTAGCGGTCAATCTGATTTGAAAAGAAAAGGAGAATGAGATTTGGCAAATTCACAGTTATTAACTACAGAAATTGTGACAAAGATGTGCTTATGGACATGCAGGTTATGCTAGGGAGTCCATTAACGCATATACCTCGACAGTGCATGTAGGTAGATACAATCAAAACTAAGAGATACATGGATCAGAAGAAAGCAAGCTCAATATGAAGCTGCAAAATGTTTTCAGAGTAGTTTCATCTAAGACACCACTTGTCTCTTGCTAGTTAGCGATCGTGTCTCTGGGAATGCCGTATTATGTACGTCTAGAATAAACACATCCGACTAGGACAAAATGCTTTGTGCACACTACTGCACAAAACAAAAGCAGAATTAGCTAGTTCTCATAAGCAATTCCACAGAATTTGTACCAGTGACACACTTTTTGATAAAATTGGTAAGCAAGGATCTTAAAAATTACTGATTTTCAATGACAGACTCAAATCCAGCATTAAAACTTAATGCAAATGTCAACTTCCGCCTAAAAGTAGCAATGCGAGCCTAAAGAGATAACGCGCCTACAATGAGTTCCTACTGGGTGTGGAGCAATTTGGTTCCAATCCAGTGAAGTACTCAAGTTCACGCTTAACTTTAAATGCCTGGGCAGTTCCCCTGAAGATGATGGAACTACTACATATATGCCTAATGTTAAATATGCCCTTAAGTGCTTTACTGGGTTAGGGCCAGAAAGCTCAGTACCTTACAGGAACGAGTTCGGAGTAGAACATGCAGCAGTAGCGCAGCAGGGAATTCAGGACCACAAATACCTCGGGCTAAGTCCCTCTTGCAGTGTACTGTTGAGAAGCACAGTGCAAACACAAGCAGCTGTGTGAGTAAGAGGATGTCTTGCCTAAAGGTAATCAGAATAATTACAGAAATATGAAAAACGACAAGATCAAAAGGAAAACAAACTGCCACTACTCTCTAACGTATCCTCTAACTATAAAATGTATTCCTGCAGTGAAAAACCCCTGTATTTTCAATTCCTACATAAACTGACAGTCCATGCCCGTTATCATCATCAGTCCACCCAGCTCCAGAGTTCAAGCGTACTCAGCAAAGAAGACTAAGACACGCAGCACCCTACAACACATGGCAATGCAAAAATCAGGCTGATGTTCATCATGGTCCGCCCACCACAAACACCATACAGGTCTTGCACTCCAGGCAATCACTCCTCTGCTCAGTGCCAACACTGTCTTTAGAAGACTGGGCTTTAAAGCTGCCATTCCTACACACTCTGCTACAACGTACTCATGATGGCTCCATGCTACAAGGCACACCCTTCTGGCCTGAGCCACTTCTACAAGCTGTGCACTGACGGACATGCTGCGTGCTATCTTCCTGCCAGTTCTGAAACCCACACACTTCTGACTCCAAGAAGAGCATGTTCCACATTTGCAGGGACTCCCATGATTTGGTGAGAGACAGAGAAGGATCTGGACTAAAACAACCCAGAAGCAGCAGCATATGGGCCTGTCATCTCCAAACTTACTCTGCAATAGCCTAGCCTAACCTTCTGTAGTATAAAAAACCATATTAAAGCTGAACTACATGCATTTATTTCCATGTTTATACACCACAAGCACATATAATTAGCTTAAAAAAGGAGCATAATTAGCTATGTAATGTTATAGGTCATACTACTACACAACACCCAGCTGTCCCGCCATCTTACAAAACACTAAAATACCACGTTCCTGTCAGTGGTAAATCGTATTTATTGCTGTGCCAAAATACCACGATTAATGACATTACCATAGTACCCAAACATAACCTACATTTCCAGGAAGGATGAGCCTTTTGGGACATGAAAGTAACTCTGGAGTCTCAGGAGTTTCATCTGAATCAGATCAATCCTGAAATAAGTGGATTGTTGATTTTTCATATTCAGGCACTGGAAGGCAATGGGGATGGGGGATTGAGAGGAACAGACAGAAATACCTGCTTCACCTTCATGCATTATCTTACTCTGTGAAATCCATGAGACTTTTCTGGAATTTCTATTGTGGGACTTTGGGAAGTGTTTATAAAGGATCTCCTGTCCAGGGAGGTTTCTTTCGTATTGCTGTGCAGGCTCAGAAAGCACCTCATGAAGAAATCCCATGGGTAATCAGAAACAAGGAACACAAATTTAAAATCCAAGTAGCAAATAGGTATTTTGGGAGGAGAATTCAAATTCATTCAGCAAGTTTGCCTTGTGAGAACACAGAAATCATACAGTAAGCTATAAACTGGCACTGGAAATAAAAGGATTGGCTCCGACTCTCTTGCAAGAGTTTCACTATTTACTTTATGACAGTTGTTTCACCCACATACGGGGTTCTCATTCATAATTATGTCCTCTAACACTGGCAATAGTCTCACAACTCAGTAGGGAGATGAGCAGACTGAATCACACGTGCCCTCCGGTAGTTTGGAAGAATCTCGGCACTGTGCTCTGCTATGGGCTAGATGTGGGAAGCCGAGAAGAGACAGTAAATCTACAGCACTTCTTTCAAGGAGTTTCCAGCAAACTCCCACTGTAACACAGCAAGGATTCAGGGGTTAAGCTGCAAAGTCCCTGGACAGTGGGGGAGCTGCAAAAGGCCAGAGCTTGCTTTATGATGGTTTGCTTGATCCCCTAGGGCTGTCCCTGATACTTTTCAGCGTGGTTCTTTTTGCCACAGCTCTGAAAAGACTTCTGAGTGTGACTTAAAAGCATGGATGGGCCTTGAAAAAGCACCTGCTTCTCCCGAATTACATTTTTAGCTTCTTGAATTTCATTTTTAGTTCATTCCTTTACAAGCTGCAGAGGCCACCGCAAAGCTGGTAGCCTTGCCCACCCTGCCCTCCATGTGCACAGCTCACTCTCAAAACGAGGAAGGAGCTGAAGAGTGCTAGAGAAACAGGTGACCAGGGGATCTCCATGGGATACCACGGCCTGTGAAAATGTAACCACTGCAAAAACAAACATATCATCTATTGCAATTTGCTGTGCACACGGGTTGGGGGTGTGGGGGTGTGGTGGCTGTGAGCCCTCTCAAGCAAGGCCAATCCTGAGAGGTTTGGGAAGCACCTACCACCAAACAAGCAACCGTAAATAACTAGTGAGCAACGGGAATAACAACGCACACAGCCCAGCGCACAGCAGTCAATTTGATGGGCTTTTTTCGTTTCTGATGTAGCTGCAACGACATGAGATGTAAATGCACAGAACAAGGTAGGAGATGCTAGACTGTATGGAAAATACAATGAAGTACGACTAATCCTTGACAGAAAAGGGCACATTGAGTGAGGAGCCTGAAACTCAGGCCTGACCCAGGAAGCCCTCAGGTGTTCTCTCAGGGGTGTCCTTCCCAACATGTAGGAGGGAAGGACACTCCAGGATCTGGTAAGGGATCAGCTTTTTAGAAACAGAAAGTGCTGCAGAAATCATTAGGGCTGATGGAGCCATGGCTGATGCTCAAAGCCTGGTGCAGCTCTGAAGCTCCCCATGAACTTCATGTGCCTTCAGGTCAGGGATACCCCGCAAGTCATGCACAACACCACCAGCCACAACAACAGTGTCAAAAATGGTGTGCAGGATGAAATTTTAGCAAAACGATGCCCAGACTTACACATTTCTTCTCGTTCATGATAAAGTGCGTGGACTGACAGGCTTGGCTCTTCATCTCCTCCATCCTGAAGATGCAGATGGCAGTGGTGTTCCAGGCCTTGGTGCTGGAGTTATGCTTGAAAACACCCACCCACCAGCCCCGCTCGCCCTGGCGGACGAGGCTGGAGGAAATGATGAGGTTCCTGCACCCACAGTCCAAAGACACATGCCCTCGCAAAGTAAAGCCACCCTCTGAGGGCTGCAGGACAGCCATGCTGGGTAGCTCTTTGTAGTTTTCAGGCTTGGCCTTCAAAGTGTAGTAGGGAAAGAAGAGGTGATCTCCCCACCGGAGTGCGTCAACAAAGTGCAAAGGAGACGTGTTGCGCTTGATGATGCCCAGTTCCTCCCTGGACTCCAGGTTGCCTACGCTGCGCACAGTGATCACGGTTTTCTCATCTGACCGGGAGGGCTCACAGGGCAGACGTGAGCTGCTATCGTCTGTGGTCGAGTAGGTGGCCGCCACGGCCAGGTACCAGGTGCCGGCCAGCTGGAAGACGACGCCGGCGGTGGAGCCGTCGGGCAGGCAGCTGACCACCTCGCTGCGGTTCAAGCGCTGCCGGTAGGCCGGCTGCTCCCACACCTGGCAGGTGCCGTCCTTCTGGGTCCAGCCGGCCAGCAGGACGCCCTTCCCTCCGGCCTCCTCG